>JALPQI010005603.1:0-68065 GCA_025490895.1 Thaumatotibia leucotreta
TGATGGCTTTTCTATCTTACGGAAAGACCCAACTCCAGCGTTCCAGAAAGATCTTAGGCATGCGGTTAAGGATTCTTCGTTTGTCTTTGAAACCGAGCATGAGAAGAATATGGTTATCCCCATGAATCCACGAGCTCCTGTTCTTTATGGTCTTCCAAAGATTCATAAAGACAATATTCCGATTCGTCCAGTGGTGTCATACTTGGGTGCACCAACTTATAATTTAGCAAAGAGATTGAATTGCATTATTAGAGATAAATCCCAATTTCGGCCTAAGTTTTGTTTAAAGAATAGTTTAGATCTAGTAGAGAGGATCAAGGGTATTAACTTGCCTGAGAATGCTATCCTTCTTTCGTTGGATGTAGACAGTTTATTTACAAATGTACCGTATGTCGAAACATTGGACATCCTTCGTGGTATGTTTGAAAGACAGCGGCTGCATCCGGGAGAGGTGGATGAATTATTGCAACTCACTGCTATTTGTATGAAACAAAATTATTTTAGATTTGGGGGTCAATATTACCTGCAAAATGATGGTTTGGCTATGGGTTCACCATTGAGTCCTTTAATGGCTGATATTTTTATGGATGACTTTGAAAACCAGCATATTGTAGGTAATAGGGATATTTTGTATTATTTTAGGTACGTGGATGATTTAATTATTTGTTGGACGGGCAGTGTGACACAGCTGGATGCATTTTTTACTGAGGTTAATAACAAGCACCCGAAAATTAAGTTTAAGAAAGAATTAGAGCAAGACAATTCACTTAATTTCCTGGACTTGACGATCACAAGGGTTAATAACAGACACGATTTCCGAATTTTCCGTAAGCCTACACAGACTGACGCAGTTATACCAGCTTCTTCTATACATCCGTGGCAACATAAGTTAGCGGCTTTTCATTGTTATGTGCATAGATTGTTGACTGTGCCTCTTTCTGATGACCATTATCGGCTAGAATTGAATAACATCTATCACTTGGCGGTTTCTAACGGCTACGATAAGTCAGTTGTGGATGGTATAATCAGAAAGAAACAGAATGGCATGATCAATAATATGTTGTATGCTGCACGGCCGTCTGAACCCACCAAGAAATTTCAGGCAAGCATTACGTATGTTGGCAAACTATCAGATGATATTTACAAAGTTTTGAAGTCTAATAATATTAATGTTGCTTTTAAGACAAACAATACGTTACATTCAAAACTTTGTAACGGCAAAGATCAAATTGAGACGGGCAAGAAGTCTGGTGTGTATAAGCTAACTTGTGATGATTGTAATAAGGTGTACGTGGGGCAAACGGGCCGTAATTTTAACACAAGGTATAAGGAGCATGTTACATCTTATAGGCATAACCATCCAGAACGTTCAAATTTCGCGAAGCATTTGATAGAGAGTGGCCATAGTTTATCTGAGGACCACTCTTTTAATATTCTGCACGTTTGTGATAAAGGTTTACGTTTGAACGTTCTGGAACAATTGGAAATAGTTAGGTACAACGGTAGAGGTGTAATTATTAACGAGCAGCTGAATGTTGCGTCATCGCCGTTATTACGAATTTTTTCCGTTGCCAGGGGGGGAGAAGGGGGTAGGGGGCGGGGTCAGGGTGAGGTTATAAATATGGCCGACCAGACTGGACAGCTCATTCTGTTGCCGGACACCAGACCGACAACATCGTCAACTCCTGATGATGCCTCGTAGAGAGGCGAAACACGTGTCGAGTATAGTGTTATTGGTGGTGGTTTGTTAGAGTTATTTGCGTATTTATTTTTGCGGCGGGAGGGTGGGAAAATTAATTGCATGCAAAAAATACGCAAGTAATTATAGCGGGTTACACTAATTAGCTACACATTCTGTATCGCGGAAGAGCAAAGCAATATTGTTCATCCTTGACTAATTTTATATCTCAAATTACGTCTCGAAACAGACTTTGCTTCAAAAGATACGAGTTACACCTTACACCAAATAAAAAGTAACGATAGTTCAACCTTACCGATTGTCGATGATTTCAAACCTCACTCTTTACGTGTGGTACATTTACTATCACCACTTATTGTAGGCGATTAGTCAACATCCCACTTTCTGATGTCAGAAGGACAGCCGAGAACGGGGGGGGCGAATATTTAATTCCTACTCATCGTACCTACTTACAAAGGTGTATACTATGCATGGACGCACATAATTAAACACAAGGTAAATTACAATCTTTTATTATACTGGTTCACAAATGATAAACCTCTGTCGTGAGAAGAACCAGCAAGAAACTCAGACGGTCTTACATTTTCCAAACTTTAAATAATCACAACAAGTACACACTTAAAACAAGACTATTTACAACACTTTAAACTGTACTGATAGAAAACGACTGGAGAGTTATAAGCTTGCGTCCATGCATCATTTACTCAACCCTGGAATGCTTTATTCCAAGTCTAAATCAAGAATGAATCCCTGAATACTGCGCTAGTGACCTTTTATAATGTTAGCTCCAAACTACCTGCTTCATAGGCGGGTAGATATCAACATGCCGTTTAATGTCTACCTGCATGGACCAAGCAAAGAACATCTCAAGCAAAACATTGCTTATCGTTTTCTACATTTTATAACTCTTAACAAATTAAATGTAAACATTGCAAATAAGACTATTCAGACGTTCGATGACTCGATATGTCGTACACGTCTGCGCCAACTGAAGCATGTCTCCGACATATATAATATAGATACATATAGATACGGGATACGGAAATACATAACAGCCAGCCAAGGAACAAATATTTGTGATAAATAAATACACAAATAATGCCCTCGCCGGGACTCGAACCCGGAACCTCCAGCTTCGTAGGCAGGGTCATTACCAACTAGGCAACGTAGGCTGACATTTTATTCAGAACATCAAATTAAGTGCTTACTACTAGGTACTTATATTGTTGTTGAATTTATTCACAAGGTGAAAAATCAGAGCAAATAAGTCTTTCAACCCGCGTTCTATATGTGAAGGTGTAATTAGACTGTGGGGTCGGAATCAACCTAATCAAATTTGAATTGTAATTTATTCAAAATTTTCCGTTATTATTTCTATAAAAACAATTAATTATAAATTACTCGCGGACAGAGTGACCGATTTTATTAGTATATAGAACTGCATGGCCCTATGTTCCGCTGCATGTAGCGCTTAAAGCGGGATCGGTCTAACGGTCGGCCCGCCGTATATGCAGCGCTGCAGCGATGCTTTTTCCCAGCGCTTGCCTGCATCTGACACATACCGTCGCAAGACGCATGCGCTAAATAATTTTGGTTACTAACGTCTTGTCATCATTGAAAATTTGTATTTAATTCGTTTAATGTTAATAATTATGTTCTGTCTTTCGCTCCTACTCCTTCTATTCCGATTTATGTAAATAGTGCTAAATTCCCTTGTGTAACTGGATAAATAAATATATGGTGTACAACATAGCCGCTGTTGATTTTACTCCGGCACCCGTTACGTCACCCAGCATCCAGGTACATTTCATCTGCACCCTTTTTACATTCTACAAGACCAAACGAGCATTCGCTCATTCTATCCCTCACTCCACGAAATTCGTTCGTTACATAAAACGTGATTCGTCAAATTTCGTAGAGTGGGGGATAGAATCAGCGAATACTCGTTTGGTCTAAATCCACCTTAAGCCGTATCACGTTGGCTCAGCATTCACCGTCCTTAACACAACCACTAGTCTTTTATTTTTTAATTTAAGTATCTTACTCTTTTAAAGCCACTTCACTACCCCTTAAATGTGGCGTCATAACATTCGGGCTTTTAACCAATTTATTTCGTACCATTTAGTTTTATACTTAACTGATGTAGGTACTAGGGTTTTCAATTTTACGCGTCGTTTTGTGTCAAAATTGCCATCGTATCCTTAACAGTTAAGGATTGATTGTGTATGGGTGAAAAGGGTTGGACGGTGAGAATCTACTAAAAGAAAAATACGCTATCATTTATTGTTGATACAAAATAGAGTGTACATACTTAGATTAAACCTTTCACCATTTATTATGTAAAAAGATTGGATTTTTTTCTTAAAGCTCTCGCTTTAGCCTCATAAAACTGTTGGTTATTTAAAATATATCCGTTGTGTTGTGTCGTACCAAGGCCATTTTTTTCAAAGTTATCCCACAAAGGGGGACCAAGGGGCATTGGATACAGGAACCATCAGTTGTCTCAACTGTCTGCCTGAATAACAGGAAATAATAATAATAAAAATGTTCTCCTATCAGAATCAAAAGAGCTCGCGAATCTGAGAGGAAATCATTTTAAGAGTTCCAAATAAATAAAAAATGTCTGACTACGAACTGTACGAAACAAAAAAAAAAAAATTATACAGGGTGGCCCAAACCTTGACGTCAAAAATTTTTTTTTAGATTCCTCACGTCATGAGCTATCAGAATATACCCCATGTATGTTAGCCGATTTTTTGTAGTTTTCGAGTTATGAATTTTTGAAAAATTTTTTTTGAGAAATTCTGGAATGAAGAAATTTATTAATAAAAAAAAACTGCTAGGTTTTTTAACTAGTTTTTTTTTGTAAAAGTATTATTACAAATAAAGCATTTACTGACAAAAAAATTAGCGTCCTCACTTTGATACAAGTCGGATATAAAAATACCAAATTCAAAAATTTACGCTAAAAACGCATCAAAATACCATTAATGTACGTAAATAAAAAAAATAAAACATTATCCCAAGGATTTTTGGTAATGTAAAGACTGCCCTAGACCTTAAACCTTCGTAAAAGCAAAAAAAAAGTGATACTTAATAATGAGGATTTTTCGGAGTAGTCGGTCAAATAAACTTAAAAAAAAACTTCTAAATTTTTAATTTAAAAATAAAGTCAAATTTCGTCTCTTTTGTTGTTCTTATCAATAAACAAAGACAGAAAATACCACGAAAACTCAATTTGTGTAGTTATGCAAGTCATTTTTTACTACTTTAAAATTTTAAGCTTTTTTAAGTTTATTTGACCGACTACTCTGAAAAATCCTCATTATTAAGTATCACTTTTTTTTTGCTTTTACGAAGGTTTAAGGATGAGGGCAGTCTTTACATTACCAAAAATCCTTGGGATATGTTTTATTTTTTTTATTTACGTACATTAATGCTATTTTGATGCATTTTTAACGTAAAATGTTGAATTTGGTATTTTTTATCCTACATGTATCAAAGTGAAGACGCTAATTTCTTTGTCCGTAAATGCTTTATTTGTAGTTATACTCATACAAAAAGAAAATATTAAAAAAACAAAATAGATTTTTTTTTTCAATAAATTTCTTCGCTCCAGAATTTCTCAAAAAATTTTTTTTCAAAAATTCATAACTCGAAAACTACAAAAAGTCGGCTAACATACATGGGGTATATTCTGATAGCCCATGACGTAGGGAACCTAAAAAAATTTTTTGACGTCAAGATTTGGACCACCCTGTATAGTGCAAACCACCTGTATGCTTAGCAACATCATTGGTATGTCAGTATCTCGCCGCGAGATAGATTTTCCATCTTTTACTTACTATATTATAAATAAAAGAGGGATGGATAGTCTATCTCGCGGCGACATATTGTCGCACTAATCATGTGGTAAACCTACTGTTAGGGTTAAGGTTGGCACAATTTTTGTAAATAAATACTTAACCCACCAGAATAATACTGTAATTAAATGAAAAAAATATATTGTACACCCATTCCATAAGAGCGTTTCTTTTTATTATGTCCATTTTCATAATTTAGAATTTATGGATCAATTTGGGGTTATTTCTACTCAAAATCACTCTTTCGATCCCATTGGGAAAAAATTGTCCCTTTTTAAGGCGGTAACAAAGGAGGAAATTCAGAAGGTAATTATTTTCTTTCGGGTCAAAGTAACTTGTAATTCTGAGTAGCAATAACCCAAAATTTACCCATGACAAAATAAAAAGAAATGCTCATAACGTTAATTCATAATACAATTCCTATTACGCCCCCAAAAGAGCAAATTAGAGTTGTAATTTGTTTCAGTCGTATATCCGACCAATCATAGCTGGCAAAATCTTACCATTGGTTTTTATAAATCCAAAACTCTCGTGCGATTCTTTTTTACAGCGTGTCTTTTATCACATCATGTCATCACATTATCAGCCTCTCTGAATCAACTGTTGGACGTTACCATCATCATTTCAGCCATAAGACGTCCACTGCTGAACATAGACCTCCTCTTTGGACCTCCACATACATTGGCGTCCAGCGTCTCTCGACGATCTTCATAATGTCGTCTATCCATCAATTCAAATTCAATTCAATTCAAATTCAATCTCTTTAATGTAAAACACACATGTCAATGATCAAAATATATAAATATAATGTACTTTAGTAAATAAAAACCCATAAAAATCAAAATACTAATTACATCAATTTCCAAATTAAAAAAAAAACCAAGAATAACAATTAATAATAAGAATAACAAAAACATAATTAAATTAGTACAAATTAATTATATAAATTAACAGTTAATGTCACAAATGTAAATCAATTAATCATACTAATAAAACATACTGTATAAATCCAATAAAAAAAATACATTACATTACAGTTACATTACTATTCAAATTGGAAATAAATAAAAACAAAGAGTCATAATTAAGTATTGAAAATTAATATAAATGGCAAAAAATTCCCGAACTGTAAAAAACGCCTTGTCTATCATCTTGTGGGTGGACGTCCTACACTACGTTTGCCAAACGGTGGTCTCCTTTCGAGCTCTTTTCGACCATTATCCAACATAGGCCTCCCCTTTTGACCTCCACACACACAGGTTGGAAGCGATCTGCATCCATCGTCTCCTGGCGATCTTCATAATGTCATCGGTCCATCTTGTGGGTCTTCCTACATTATGTTTGCCAAACCGTGGTCTCCTTTCGAGCACTTTTAGACCCCGTCGATCTGCTTTATGTGCAATGTAGCCTGCCCATTGCCACTTCAGCTTAAGGTGGATTTACTCCAAACGAGCGAATTCTCATTCTATTCCCACTCTACGAAATTCGCTAGACAAACTCTCGAAATTCGTTGATTAAGTAGAGTAGGGGATAGAACGAGCATTCGTTCGTTTGGTGTTAATCCTTCTTTACTGATCCAAAGGGCTGTCGGTAATAACAGAAGGCCCGAGTATAGGTACAAACTTATAAAAAACGTTTCGATCGTGTGTACGTTTTCATCGTCATTTGTGTTGAAATTAGGGTCATTTGCAGTAAATGACTGTGTACTATTTGATTTTTATATGCGATCATGGATTGTAATACACCATTTTACTCGGCATCGTGCGTACTATTCAGTTATGAAACAAAAAAAGTATGTCTCTAATGTCACGAAAATAAGTATGTAAATTGAGATTTCTCACTTTGGTTACTCCCATACTAAAGGTATGAAAAATTCTGTAACGAATTTGAGTTTTTTTTATCAGTTTCGGTACATTTCGTTTCATACATTTAGTATGGGAGTAACTAAACTGAGAATTCTCAATTTATATACTTATTTTCGTGACATTAGAGACATACTTTTTTGTTTCATAACTGAAAAGTACGCACGATGCCGAGTAAAATGGTATATTAAAGTCCATGATTGCATTTGAAAGGGTCTATATCGGGTGGCATAATGTTTTTATTTCGAAAAATTTGTTGCATAACAACTTTACGCCGAAAAATGAATGGCATAAGCATTGTTGCGTATATTTTTGCTATGCCGAAATTGTTAATCCTAACTTGGTTGTTCCTAAATATTGTTTGTCCTAATGATTTTCGTGTCTAATGTATATGTATCGAAAAATTATTGTGCATAATGGTGATGTTCCTACTATTTAATGTACTAATAATGATTACCTACCTTTAACTAGCTTTAAAAATATTTTTTTATTCCTTATACTTAACTATTACTAAATAATTCGCCCTGTTGTCCAAAGAATTTAAGTGAGCAATTTTGACCTGGGAACCGGTCGACGAAGCCCCTAGGCTTCTATTTCCGCTCTAAGGGATAAAAGGTACCTAACGAACCTATCCAGGTTAAGGTAGGGGATTTTCAGATTATTTCTTTTTTAATGCGGGGGGCTTCGCCCCCCGAGCCCCCCTGGAGGGGGGCTTCGCCCCCCCCGTCCCCCCTTTTTTGGTTTTGTAAGTATGAGGATGTGTAAACAATTGATTAAAAATACTTAAGTATTTAAGACTACGCCATTCACTCCGCCCTAGTTTCGAAACCTAACCAATCCACGTCGGTTTTACCCTGGTTTATTACTTGAACATTTTTTTTAACCATTCACCCTGTTGTTCAAATGTTTTGCATGTTGTTATTAAAATGCCTTTTGGAATGAAATTTCGGACATGATAAAAGTAGGCGCAGTGAAAATTGACAGTTCGAGTAGTAGGGAAAACCATATTTATTACAATGAACATTAGGATTATTATGCTTTAGGTCATTCGACATTCGAGTAATCAATATTAGAATAAATATGGTGTAGGTATTTTAAACGTGTATGCGCAAAATTAAGTAGGCTAAACAAGTAGTATGCCATGTAACATTATGCCATACATTCTCGGCCAAAAAATTTTAGGACAATCGACGTTATGCGACACGACAGGCACCCATTTAAAAACTAAAAGGTACACTTTTACTGCAAATGACCCATTAACGATGAAAACGTAAACGCGATCGAAATGTTTTTATAAGTTTTACCCAAACTCGGCCTTCTGTAGAGGGGTTACGGCTGAAATGATGATGAATTCTGTACTTTTCTTCGTCTAAAGTAGCAACTTCTCTATTGGGGGACAATAAGGCTTTGTAAATGGTAAGGGCACTTATCTAATTATCTCAAACACTTACATACATCTTCCTTTCATTACTTTGATGGCTATTTATTAAAAATCACTCCGTCTCCGTAACGGGGACCCTCGTCAGGAAAGTATTAGTGAAACAAAAATAATTTGTCGCCAAAACAATTAGGAGGGCGATGGAAAAATAACTGGATTAACGATTACGACGAGAATAGAATCGCATTTAGCGGACGTTTGGGCTAAAAGGAGTATTTAATTTAGTGGACCATTTTATATTTACAACCTGCTGTTTCCATTATTTCATCATCATCAGTCATCAAAATTCTCAACTGTACCTTCGTTGTAAAGTAAAAGAAATTACGAAATATTTTATGATTGTAAAGATTCGAAATATCATGAAAGCATTAATCAGTGAAGTGTTTCATGTTCTTCGTATTCTTATTACATTACGAACATCCCTTATTAAAATTTGTACCGAACAATTCAAACTTCCTAATTTCTGTTAATTATTTGATTATGAAATGTAATATTGCAAAAATCTTTCGTAAAATAGTTAAATAAGTTATTTAACCTAAATTGATTTTTACTCAGTAGCAAAAAGTTAAAGAAAACTTATAAAATGAAATGATATATTTGTTCCTTGGTCATGGTTATCTATGTATTTAAGTATTTATATGTATCTATCTATTATATATTTGTCAGCCTCCGTAGCCTAGTTGGTAGTGACCCTGCCTACGAAGCTGGAGGTTCCGGGTTCGCATCCCGGCGAGGGCATTCTTTGTGTATTTATTTATCACAAATGTTTGTTCCTTGGTCATGGCTGTCTATGTATTTAAGTATCTATATGTATCTATCTATTATATATATCGTCGCCTGGTACCCACATCACAAGCCTTAATTGAACTTACCGTGGGACTAGGTCGATTTGTGTAAGATGTCCCAAGATATTTATATATATCGTCGCTTCGTACCCACATCACAAGCCTGAATTGAGCTTACCGTGAGACTAGGTCAATTCATGTAATACGTCCCATGATATTTATTTATTATTATTATTATTTATTATTTGCACAAATAGACACGCAAATTATTTTTTTATCATACCTAAGTACTAAGACAGAACTTAAAATTATATTACAACTACATATAATGCGCCGAATTATTATTATTTGTGTGTTATCAAAATTGTTAAACGTGTATCTAGGGGCACGGTAGTTCCCCCGCCAATTCGAGTAAAATAAAAGCAAGGCCATTCTTTTATCGCAGCCATTCAGAACCCATATCATCTCAAGGTAATTTAGCTAATTCTTGATATCCGTAACTAATAAAATAATTACCTCTACAGTTTCAAAATAGCCAAGTAAGGGGAAATCGAAATAAATAAATCTAAATCTAAAATCTAAATTTAAATCTACTTAGTTACAATATCATGTAATTATAAAATAAAACTAACTATGATGATTCATAAACAATCGCCTTCAAAAAAACGTCTTCAGTTTTTTCGATGGGGATAATGTGGTTTACATTATCCCTATTAATACAATTACTGGAATCCGAGGTGAAACAATGAAGGCAATTTGCTACAATGGAGTTCGCAGTACCTAGAAAAAGATGATTCCCAATGCTTATGTGCCTCTTGCGAGTTTTTAGACCGCTAGATATAGGCGTCTCCATATTGGCTTATGTATTGATGCATTGAGAGATAAATACCCATAATAGCCGCAAAGCGATTGCACTAGTTGTCAATTTGATGAAACTACTCTGCAGTATTATCAATCTTCAATAATTAATGATCATAGATACTTCAATTCAATCCCTCGGTCAAATGCTAGTGCCCCAATTGTGTTCGGGGGCCTAACCCCCCTTGGATTTAGGCACTAATAAAAGACACTAAGATCAAAGAATGGTCAGTGACACTTTAACCCTCTAATGCATATGAAGCCAAATATGGTTTCATTGGTTTTGGACTCTATTGACTGCTGTTAGGGTTCAAATTCGAATTGCATTTTTGCCTGTCTTATGCATTAGAGGGTTAATCCCTTAGACGACTTTTACGACATCCGAGGGAAGAGTTGGGGTGGTCACTACACGGCGAATAAAAAACAAAAGGATTGAAAAAAAAAATGGATTTTAACACTACTCAGATTCAGTAGCAGCTTGTTTATCCACCAAAGGTGTTCCTTGATCATGGTTGTTTTGTATGTATTTAAGTAATAACCTTCATCTATTATATGATTATACCATTGCTTATCTACAACACAAACATTAATTTTGCTTACAAAGGGAATAAGTCGATATGTATAAGAATGTCAAAATATCTTCTTTTTATTTGTTTACTAACCAGAATACACAAACTGCTATAAAATCATATTTACTACGCTCCAATCTCGCAATGTCTAAGTTTTGGTTACCTTATAGTCGGTGAGTGTTTATAATACAGCGGTGACAATAGCAAAACTTGGAGTTTAACTGTCGTCCGTCGCATTATCCCAGAGCTCATTTTACGACACACTAAACTTGGTACTGAATTAAGAATATTATGATGCATATTTAGAAGCATCATAATTCAACTCTTTAGAGCATTATTCAGGTGCAATGACGCATTAGTCCTTTATTTATTTTTGCTGGAAGAAAACATTTGTCGTAAGAGTCGACTAAGTGATTTAAATGCCACGGACAATCCATCTATTGAAGATAGATGATGAGCCGTAGCAGCGTCATCAATAGTAAACACAATACTGCGATGGTCGATTCGCTTGTCCAGCGTGGAGATTATGCATGTTATTTAGATCCTAATTCCTCAAATACGCATGGATAATAGTAGGAGAGGCCTAAGTCCAGTATCGGAATGAAATAAGCTAATTGTGTGAATTGTGAGGTTTAAACTTGGAGGATTTATATGTCTGAAAAAACGCTCTAGATCGAGAGAGAAGGATGCTTAGCCAAGTTACCAATCGCTAGCGCTTAGTAGCGTATCGTAGTTTTCCCTCTCTGTCACTCTTTCATATTAGTGCGACGACAATTAGCTGCCTTTCGTTTACGATTGACGATTAAGCGTTAGCGATTGGCAACTTGTCTAAACAACCAGGTACTGCCATTTTAATGAAATGTAATGATCTGTATTTTTGAAGTAGTCACAGTCACACTACTATGTAAATTATTTTGAATTATAAATTTAGACACGGGGTAGCGTGTCGAGCCAAGGTCAAGTGAAAGAACTGGTTGGTATAATTATTAGTTACACTATTTCTCTCGCTATATTAGAGTCCCAAAATGGATTCGAACAGGTGCAAGCATGCATTGCTTGCTAGAGTATTGTCAAAGGCACCTTGGGTGCATTTACTCGAGAAATTTGACCGGTATCTTCTAAAACCGGGTAGCCGAGTGATTTAGACATCAGCCGCAAACGTTAACTTCGGCCCACTTAATCTCAATTTTCTACGGTACAAGATAACTTAACAATCATTTTGAATATTATATAATATTTTTTATTTTTATTCAATGAAACTATAAGAAATGTTACACTATAATTATAATTCTGTAAAGTAGTTTATTAATTTTACTAGCACATAATACATTTTATAAATAGGTGTCATAACACAAAAAAAGGAAAAAGGTGAAAAAAGTGCTGCAACTTTACGAAGGAATTGTGAAAAAGTGTCAATATAATTATATATTTGATTTCATTATTCTCTATGACCGTTCTCCGGCTACAGTATGAAGCATCATGAAGTATGAGAATGTTGTCTTCAAAACCTGAAACAATAAACAAGTATATTAAATACGTGGAAAAAGTTATGCCACGTGTATTACCCAGTGACATGCCTTCAGGGTTCAAGGGTTAATTAATTTTTTTACTGTATGCCCTCACTAAGTACCTGCCCAAAACTTCAAAGCACAAGCCTTTACTTCGATTACTGTGGGACTAGGTTGATTTGTCTAAGATCATATCGTGATATTCATTTAAGTTTTCAGCCGGCAAGGTATTGAAGCTAAACACACTTGACTACCTTCAGGCTTATACGTCTTTGGACCCTGATTAGCATAAAGAGAACAGCATTGCGATACTTATGCAGGAATACTTATTCCAAGGATCCATAAGCTTATTTTAGATGTAGTATTGACTCTAATTTTGACTCATCCCGCTGGTATCGGAATCCTGATCAGCATGAAGAGATCATTCTTTCGTTTGCTGGTGTTTTTGTCCTAATGGTACATGAGAAAACTTACCTGGTACATATTCTTAAAGCCAATCAGAATCCTACTTGTCTTCAAGCTCCCTGTTCTTTAAACCCTGCCTAGTTAAGAAGGAGAGACCTCAGAATTAGAAATGACATTTTAGTAACAAAGAGTAACTTTAGAAATTTTGAAAACAGTTTAATTAATACAGCAATGAGAGTTTATAACAAATTAGATAGCCACGTAAGGAAATGCCAGGGCCTAAGGATATTTGATAAAAAAATGAAATAATATTTTATTAGTTAGCCTTATTACTCTATTGACAAATACTATGCTAGAACTTAAATTTGGACTATGCTATTGGCTGCCGTGCGTATGACTCTTTTATTTCCTCCTAATTTTATTATTATCATTATTTGCAATGGCATTGATATTTATCACCTTATTTATTACTATTTTCTGTTATTTCGTTTTTTTCTTTTTATGTGTTATTATTAGTTTGGCATTAATATTGACACTACCAGTTAAGTAATGTCACGCCAGACTTAATGTGCAACTAAATTTGCATGCATATTGATATGTTTTACTGCAAATAAATGATTTTGATTTGATTTGAAGAACAGTATTCCTGATTCTTGCATTTTTGCCTTTAGATCAATAAGCCAGCTTACCGCGGACATAGTGTTAACGCCCACAGGCACAACTTTGGCTGCCTTCAGGCTGACTGGACTTTGAACCCTGGCCAGCATGAACAGAACAGTCTTCCGATTGCTTGTGTTCATGCATTCCCACGGCATGTTGTATACGGTGTCTATGAGTTCCAAGCTCTGAAAAAGGCGTAAAAAAATCATTGCATACCAATCGCAATGCATAGCATTTTTTACAAGAACTTTTATCTATACCACGAAGGTAATAAGCAAACATGAAGCCTGTCTGATGATCTGTAAATATGGATGCTCTCAACTAAAACGGGTATATCAATCTTATAGTAACCCTTAAACAGGTACAGGCGATTATGTACCACATGCGGCACTTGAAATTGTAATTATATTTTCAACAAATAAGACTGACATTTCATTGTCTTTTTTGATCTGTCAGCCTGTTTAAGGGGTAACTTTCATTGCAATGAATATGAGTCACACAACGTCACTCAGAGTAAGAGCAAAATAACAAAGGCAGGAATGTTGTTGGTACCATAATCTTATTTTTCAAGAAACCGATTTATACAGGAAGACACTTCAGATATGGAGATAGAGGACTTTAATGTCTACAAAGCTTTACGCCCTAATACTCCTTCAACGAAATCAATCGGTTGTCATTTGCCCTTCGCCGTCGTCTCAGTAACTCTTGATTATAGAGGGTAATAAAATCCAAAAACGTGCATGGGACACCTCTTTGGTTGCAGATGCAGGTACTCATTAAGTACGGTAGAACCGATGGTCATTGGAGTGGTATGGTTCTCGGATAGTGGCCACGTACCCATCAGGTGAACTGATAACCTAATGAAGGTCGCAGGGGTCCATTGGATGCTGGTGGCGCAAGACCGGTCATAGTGGCAATCGTTGGAAGAAGCCTATGTTCAGCAGTAGGTGTCGATAATGATGATGATGAATATTGTGATTTATGCCACAAAAACTTATGAGAAGGTTACACTACCTTGCTGTTTATCATTTCAAATAATATTGACACTTGAATCAGCTGCTGATGCATCCCGATTGTTAACGGTCCATACTTGGCTAAGGCTTCTGGTGTGAACGAAGAGACTTCCAGCAGCAAAATGCAGGTTATGAACTGCATGAGTACGTAGAATATGAAGAGGTATTCACTGAATGCTTCAGAGCATTTGTCCACGAATCTGTTGGTAAAGAAATTATTTCAGAACGGTACATAACAAGTATTTTAAAGTGTCAGCAGCAACATCATATCAAGGGTTAGGTGGTCAAACCCTATAAATCAGACAGACCGGTGTTTTAAATAGGTGCAAAATATATGACACTCACGTCAGGTTGTTATTTCAATGAAAACATATCTCTTCTAATCGGGTTTGACCACGCAACCCTCGATATGACACACTACTGCAATTACCAATCCGTTTGCCCAGTGAGGCGATTATGAGCATTTACCTTCTATTACATCCATACGCGTAGAAAATATGAGAAGCCTTTTATGTCCAGCAGTGGAAGATATGCTGATGCCTTGTTGAGCGAGGTCATATGACTATCAGAGAATTTTTTTTATATGGGCACAACAAAGTGGCTCCTCTCCACCTGATTGTAAGTGAAAAGTGGAGCCTAAATCACTGTGGCAATGAACAGGAGACCAGCAGTTACTTGTCAGTTGCTACCGCTTTGCTGGCCCGCTAGATGCTTCCTTACGCTTGACAATCAGGGTCAAACCATGAACAATCTATCTACCACTTGCTCTGGCGGACTTTAGGATGTTCCTTTATTCGGAAATTGGGCAGGAAGTACACTTACTTTATGATGAAGTTGTGATGTATAATGCATTCCTTCAACAATTCTCGCACCCGAATATTCTCTTCAGCCGTGTACATGCCACTCGTACCGCTAGCTGGCGGCATGTTTGACAAGCTATGCTTCAAAATCTTAAGATGTCCCCATATTTGGAACACTATCAAGCACAGTAACAGGTCAAATACGCACAGGCCGATTGTGGTGAAGTAAGATACGAGGACGTTGACAACGAATAACAACCAGTAACCTGAAGAAAAGAGACAAGTAAATTTGGTTCATACAGAGGAAAAATCTCACTGCCTGGCCAAGGCAAAGCGTAAATATGTATATAAACCAAAGCGCCTTACGCACCAGTGGAAGTGGTATAAACCGCGTTGGGCAGGTAGTAGTATACGGCATGCTCGAAAGTGGAGTTCTTGGGGTGCTCGCCGAACATTCCCCGGCTGTAGTTGTTATACCACGGCATGAACACAAAAAGACTTATCCCCACGCTCAATTGCGCCAGCACATACAGCGTGAACGCTCCCGACATGATGTGGATCTGCGAGTGCATCTAGAAAATAATATCAAACTACTGTAAAACCGCTATTGGTTTAATTGGTAAAAAATTTATAACACTTCATGGCTGCAATAGGGTTAGTAGTTAGGTAAAATTTTATAGACGCTCCATTGGCGTGGTTGGTCTAACGCTGGCTTTTAACCCAGTGATCTGGGTTCAAATCCAATGCTAGACATTATAACGCACTTAATTCTTAGGTACAATTTTATAAATATTTTTATAGCAGGATTCCAAACAGTTATAAATTATTTTCATTTTGTTGAATTTCTTCGCATTTAAGTACATTATTCAAAGTATAAGACGGTTTAATCATTTTCCTATTGATTATTCTGTTTTATGTTTAACAATCCAAAATCCAAAAGTATTTGCTTGAAAGTCGGCAACATCAAAATAATGATTAATTAGCAAAATTCACGTCCAAAAAATTGCAATCTTCCGAAACGATTTCAACAATGTTCGACTTGAAACCGATAAAAAAATTTTTGGACACGAGATTCATATTTTATTATAGTATGGATTTTCTAATTTATTTAAGACCCCTTGGGAAACTAAATGATCCAAAATGGTAAAATAAGAAGAAACACTACCTACTAAAATGCAGCAGTTTTAATAAAATACCTTAAATATGGAGTAAATTATATTTAAATCAAGAACAGCAGCGTCCGAGAAGAAAGGCAAAGAGTCCTTCTTACATTCATGTAAAGGTAGGTTACATGTTTCGTTAAAAAAAAAATTTAGTTATATGGCAGTGTTTACTTTGTTTCGTGGACAAACTTTAGTCTTCCAATGACGCGAAAAACTTTTATTCGCTACTACTGGTGAAGCACTCCTAAGTTTTTAACATAGCATGAAAATAAAAAAAAATATCAGTACCCATTTTGACAACCTCAACACATAATCTGTACCTGAGAGTCAGGAAAATTCAGGGTTATGGTAACGAGGGGTAGCACAAGACTTCACTAAATATTCAACAGAGGAGGGGTAAATAGTAGTCAAAAATACTTCGCATAAATTGTACATAAATCCTTACTAGATAGCCCATAAGGGTGCTCCCAAATTGGCGTTACGAAATTATGTGTAACATAATCTTTCTTTCTTTGACAGTCTAGTATTCTATACGTATAATATTGTCTTTTTAAACTTTGTTTTAGAACATTCACGTCATCATGAAACTGTCTCAGTCCACTGTGTTGAACGTAAGCCTCTCCTATAAATGTCCATAATTGTCACGCTGGGTTGGCGATCACAGTAATGTGCCTACTACGATGACACTGCTGCCCATCATAACTCTGGTCACAGTGACACTTTAATCCCTTAGTCGGCTCTTACGACACCGGCGGGAGAGTTGGGATGGTGACGAATGTATTCTTACTATCGTTATCACACGATCATTTAATAACATAACATAACGATGGCTGAGATACACGTCATACTCGTGAACGGGTGCTGTTTGCGGAAACCGGTCTAATCAAGCTCACTCATGGCTTAAATTCAAACAATTTTCCTGCTGTTTTTGACATGAGAAATGGAATTCGCTTCATGTCTGTTTATTTATGATTATTTAATATTATGACGCATGGAGACCTTATACATCTCTGAAACATTTAGTGAAATGTATCCGTTTGTTTTTTTTTACTCTGACAACTAGAGACCTTTACATCTCTAGCAGTATAACAATGCTAATTTTAACGTTTAACTAAAAAAAATTGTATGCCCTTTTACATATATCTTTATATCATACATTTCTCAAAATTCATTAGATTTATATAATTATTCTGACTATTAGAGACTTCATCTCTAGTTAATGTACAGTCGACAAAAAAGTCTCCTTTACAGCTCACAAGTGCAAACACGCTGCAAACACGTGCAAACACGTGCAAACGTGCACGTGCAAACACGCTCATGCTGTCGCGTCACGCGACAGCATGAGCGTTCGTTGCAACACTTGCAACCGAGTTTCTATGTGTATCGCGCATCCGTGGTAAGATGTTTGCACTTGTGAGCTGTAAAGGTGACTTTTTTGTGTACATACTATATCTGTATTTATATTAAATCAAGTTTATGTTTTGTTTTTAATTAATGCATGTTAGCTGTAAGATGTTATAAAACAATTTTTTGAAAAAAAAGTCCCGCTGAGTTTCTTGCCGGATTCTTCTCAGGCAGTGGTGTAGGGTTAGAACCGGAAGTAGTTTTTTTTTCTCTCATTCGCTATTTATTCAGTTTAACGATTGAAAAGCGCTCGTTGCTGGGCCTAATTGAATAAAGAATATTTTGACTTTGACTTGACTTAACAGAAATGGGTGAATATCTGAGCGTTTCAACCGCCTAATTTTAGTGGTATATATTTTGCCGAAGTTTCTAATCGTCTCAATATTATACTTCGTCATTTGTATAAGGTACCGTGCCTCCTTCAAATGACAAAGTAGCACGTTGTAACGAATAGAAACTTCGGCAAACATTATGCCACCAAAATTAGGTGATTGAAACGCTCAGATATTCACCCAAACAGCATCCAATGTGGGAGCATTTCAAGCTAGTTAGTTGGATATCATGTCAATTTTAGTACCTTTGCAGCATACACCGAGTTTCCTTTAAAATTATGCAGATGAAAGTCAAGTAAGTACTCTTTTATGACTTCTTGATATTTGTCCGTCCGAGCCAATATGAGCCTGATCTGGAATTATCGATCAAATTATCAAGTTATCATATTAAAACTAGTATACTATTCCTACGAACGGGTTTTGGGGTTCCAACAAAGTATGACTAATATGATAATTTATATCCCTTCCTATAATATTTGTTCTTGTGTATGTTATACTTTGTCATTTGTATAAAGTACCGTGCCTCTGTCAAATGACAAAGTAGCACTCATTGAAACGAACAGAAACTTCGGCAAAAATGATGCCACCAAAATACGGCGGTTGAAAAGTTCAGATATTCACCCAGTTACCTGCTGTCACTCTTATAAGTCTTTTTATATTAAGGGAATAAAGCACAACCTAAATATCAAGGCAAATGAGTCGTTAGGTACCTTTAATAAGCTAAGTTTCGAAGCCGTGAAGAAATGCTAGTGACTGAATAAACCACTTTTTCTTAAGCATTCCAACTTGTGTATTGTGTAACTTAGACAGGGAATATTAAGCGACGAATCCTTATCTGCAACGTAACTTACCAAGTACATTGTTTCAAAGGTCAGACACAAAATAATATGACCTAAATCAAAAAACGACAGGTTCTCCCATTTGACCTTCAGGTAGCACATTTCCAAAATCGACGCTATAGTGGCAAAGACTATAAGCAGCATATTGTGAGCTGACAGGATTGCATGTAGCCGCCGCTGTCCGAAATGGCGATGGGGCCAGCATCCTATAGTGCTCATCACGAACCGGAGTTGACCGACGTACTTGTATTCGAGGGGCGAGTTGTTGCTGTAAAATATAAAGTATGAATTGCGTACGTTTCCATCACTCTTTTTTTTGTGCATGTTGTTTGTGTTGACGGCAGTAAGAATACATTTGTCACCACCCGGTTTTTTTAAACCTCGAAACAGCCCAATATTTTTCAATGTTTTACACTTTTTATGTAGTAGGTACTCAATTATGTTATTTAATTAAAAAAACATCGTAGTTTTAGTATCATCGTAGTAAAATTACTCCATTGACAAAAAAATATGTACCGAAGCAAAAAAAAAGAAATTAGAACCGTTCTTTTGTATGGATAAAAATCGGTTTGCAATCCTTGCCTATAATCGCCTTGCAAGTGGGTTGGCGATCGCAGTGATGTATTCATTATGATGACGCAATCTTCTACGAGTATGAACAAATGGTCATTATCCCTTAGTGGACTCCTTACAACGGGTCGGTATCAAAACTTATGTATTCTTACTGCCGCCACCTCGAGGCACATAATATACCAGCATTAAATGATTACAAAATATGACCTGGGTTCCTGTCTATTATTGTAAGTAATTAACAACAATAACTATTTACATTCTAAAACTACTAAAAACTTACCCATCATCAAACTTCGTCTTCAAAATTTCATATAAACGATTTAGAGCCATATCGGTTCAGAAAAAAACACAGCACACAGGATATTATTGTTTCCGTTACCCAAAGCAGCAAAGGAATGTGTCTGAAGGCTTCATACTTCTTGCGTTTATTGTATTAGGGCTGCTTCCATTTTAAGCCAGGCGATTAAGAAGCGAATATAAAGCAGCCCTCCTTTGTTCGCTGCGTGGACACGGCAGTAGGGATATGTACATTAGTCGCCGCAACTCTTCTTTAGGTCGTAGGAGTCGACAAAGGAATTCGCAACTCTTCCTAAGGTCGTAAGAATCGACAAAGGTAAAAGCGTCACTGACCATTCGATGATGATGATTCTGATGATGCAACAGCGTCACCATCAGTGGACTACTACTGCGATCACCAAGCTGGCTGCCTCGCATGGCGATTAGGGCCATTACCTCCTAATGTGTCCACATAATATCCTAATATGCCGTGTGGTGACGGCAGTAAGAATACTTTTGTCGCCACCCCAACTCCTCCTGCGGGTGTCGTAAGAGTCGACTAAGGGATTGAAGTGTCACTGACCATTTTACAAGATTGATTATGGGCAGCAGCGTCATCATAGTGGACACATTATGCGATCGCCAATCCGCTTGCCCAGCGTGGCGATTATGGACATTTACCTCCTAATGCGTCTATACGCAAAGTTAATAGGAGAGGCCTACGTCCAGCAGTGGACTAACATAGGCTGATGATGATGTCCACATCCACACGCATCAAGCACAGGTAATAGGATATGTCCTTTTTCTTCTTATGGTGCCACGCCCAGACTAATGGGCGTCGGCGGTCAGAATGGCATTTAGCTTTCTGGTCTTTGCCAATCTCTTATAATAATAATATAATAAAGAAACTTATTCCAAAAGTTTGCATAAGTACAAAGAGCAGAAATACACAGTAACAGAACAGATAACAAACTTAAAGAAATGGATGGTGGCTCAGCATGTGTCTACGCGGGAAGCTCCGAGGCTTCCAGCAGCAGATGCTGTTATTCTGCCACAACCATTACTAAATCTAATTACTAAAGTAATTCCAGTGAGTTTTTGAGGGTGGCTGCGTCTGTTGTATGCGTTAATTCCTTAACATTATCTATCCACTTATTTCTAAGTCTACCTCTCCCTCTTTTCCAGGATATGTCCAGCAAATGGAAAATGTCCAGCAGTGGATTAATATAGGCTGATGGTGTGATGTGTATGCTCCTCCTAGTAATTTAAGTCACCTGGTTCTAGTCGTGTTCTCGACAAGAGAAATCGTGAATCTTTGTCACCGAATGGTTTGCCTCACAGAAAGATCAGCATTGGTTTTTATGCCAGCACCAATGTTGAGTAAGGCAATTTTTGATATAATGCACTTTCCTGGTCTTGATGGATTACGTATCTTTATCAAACATGATAATGGCGGTTTTTTTTGTATAATTCTTTCAATATTATCCTAAATTGCCTGGATTCAGAATATTAAAAACTTTTCATTCGTCATTCATGGTTATATTTTTTGCGATCCCGCTTTATCCATAAATAACGCGTACTAAGTAGTCAATGTAATAAATATTAAAAATGTTTTTATTTTTTAATTTATTTTATGAGTTAATACAAAAAATGAAAAAATTTTTGCTTAAAATAGTGCTGGATTTCGTTATTACGGAATTTTTAAGTACGTTTTTTAAAACTGAAGGACACAATAATACTCATATTGTACCTTAAACTTTATCAAATCGATATTTTTCCATAGTATTGGAAATAAAATAACTCAATGACTCAACTGTATGACGAACTTGACCTCAGAAACAACTTTGTCAAAAAAAGCTTTTTTGCCGTCTATACTTTCTTTGGTCATTTTATTTAATATTTATTAAGACGACTCTTACCACCTAACTCTATCGTCAGGCCACCTCTACATTTTAAAATAATTATGTTTACATTAGTATTACACTCATTATACTCATTAAGTAATTCTATATACGTATACTTATTCACAACAAATGTTTTGGAATCCACAGTTTTGGAATGAACTCCAGCTTTGACTTTTTTACCAGCCAGAAACGCTTCTCAAACGGATCACACGTGACACGCCATTTTCTTGACATCCTAAATACTCTCGATAAACTTTTTGAAATGATCAAGGTTCATGATTTTATAGAAACCGGCCATGACCATGTCGGGCCATGCTCAGTATTTCGAACATAATCGGCCCAGCCGTTTTTGAATAACTATGGAATCCTACTGAACATGGTCCGACATGAAAAAAACGTCAATTTTAACGCTTTTATCTAAAAGTACTGAAAACAGTAGTTTAACACCTTCACCATGGCCGATGATTCACTCTGGCAATAAGAACATTTTTGTGGCTGTCTGAAATATTTTCTAAACCGTTACGTTAATGTTCCACAATCGACAATTTTTTCAAACACAATTAGTCTGATCATATCGCATACAGATTTTCGTTATAAAAAATATTTCAATTATTTTCAAGTATTTCATTGACACTCTACACTATCTTTTTTCTTAGACACTTCAGAAATGGCATGTCTTTTGTGGTTGTATTTTTTTAAGATAATACTCTTTAGTAACTTGTGATCCCACTCGTATCTTTACAACTGATGAAAAATATGAGTATACAAATTTATTATATCGTCGTTGAGATTGCCAATTCCGTTATATGCACAATTTCTGGAACTGAAAATTCAATTCAAATGACTTGTATTTACAGTCTTCTTTTTCAAATTATGAATTTACACATAAGGGTATTGGAAATCTCAACGACGATATTCTAAGTGCGAATTGGCCGCGTGATGACGGTAGTAAGAAAACATTTGTCACCACCCCAACTCCTCCTGCGGGTGTCGTAAGAGTCGACTAAGGGATTGAAGTGTCACTGATCATTATTTGATAAAATAATTGTGATGGGCAGCAGCGTCATCATAGTGGACACATTACTTCGATCGTCAATCCGTTTTCCCAGCGGGGCGATTATGGGCATTTACTTCCTAATGCGTCTATACGCATAGTTAATAGGAGAGGCCTACGTCCAGCAGTGGACTATTATAGGCTGGATGATGAAGTGCGAATGCCGCGAATACATGCATTCCACAGTATTCACAGCTTGCAATTGTTTTCTATTTCATTATATTCATAACTTTATAATATCAACAAGGATCGGACAAATGCCCGTCATTTTGAAAACATAACCCTGTTCCATACAGTAGAGACTTCATTATCTTATGATGTTAACATATTTAATTTTAAAATATATTTTCTTAATAACACTGATACAAAGTATATATTTAAAAGACCTCACTCCTTCTTAAATGTACGCACCATGGTTGTGATCAAGAAACGATTTAGAATTTTTGATATTAAATTTTTTTTTAAACAAGATGAACCTAATTTGCGTCATGTATATAATGAACATGTAAATACAGATATGTCTTGGGAAACATAAAAGAAGAAGAATTATTGAATTTTGATCTATTAAGTGTATAATATCATCATCAGCCTATGTTAGTCCACTGCTGGACGTAGGCCTCTCCTATTAACTATGCGTATAGACGCATTAGGAGGTAAATGCCCATAATGGCCACGCTGGGCAAGCGGATTGGCGATCGCAGTAATGTGTCCACTATAATGACGCTGCTGTCCATCATCAATCTTGTAAAATGGTCAGTGACACTTCAATCCCTTAGTCGACTCTTACGACACCCGCAGGAGGAGTTAGGGTGGTGACAAATGTATTTTTACTGCTGTCGTAAAGTATGCGTATGGATGTACTATTTATTATGAAACGAATGCGCATGCCAGAAGACGGTAATCTTTCGCTTGTAATACGAATTGTATATTATGAAATCGCCTCGCTAGTGGAAGAGGTTCTTTAACTTGATTATGTAATTGGATAATTTTTGCATAAATGATAACTAGGGTTGCTGATCGAGGATTCTAATAACAATCCCGGAAAAAAACCTTATAGTAGAGAATAATAGCTCATTTATCACGTATGTAGCGTGAAATGAGACAAGGTTGAATTCAAAAAAATCAAAGTTGAAACCTCTATAATATAGGTAAACTATTTCGATATATACATAAAAAGTGTTCCGGCCGTTTGATTTTTTAATATAATCTCTCTTTACATTTTATAATGTAGACAATATTTACGATGCATCTTCCACTCCGGGTACCTCCTCCTGCGGGTGTCATTAGAGTCGACTAAGGGATTGAAGTGTCACTGACCATTATTTGATAAAAGATTCATGATGGGCAGCAGCGTCATCATAGTGGACACATTACTGCGATCGCCAATCCGCTTGCCCAGCGTGGCCATTATGGGCATTTACCTCTATATGCATAATAGTTAATAGGAGAGGCCTACGTCCAGCAGTGGACTATCATAGGCTGATGATGTTGAATTGATGTGTTTGCTACTTCCGGGATTTTTATTCGGTACCGGGATTTTCAATCAGCCCTGGGATTTTTCATTAACCCCCACGCACCCTTAACCGGAACACGCAACACTCGAGATTCTTGGACATTTAGAAGAGAGGACAATCATAGGCTAATAAAGAAAATCCCGGGAAAATAAATCTAGACAGACTCTAATAACAACTTAATTGGAAAAGAATTAGAACAAGTGTATCGGAGCTAAGCGTAATTTCATGATGGGAAATCGATATTGCAACCGCTGGGAAACGGCAAATT
The DNA here is from genome assembly GCA_025490895.1 of Thaumatotibia leucotreta. Taxonomy (NCBI): domain Eukaryota; kingdom Metazoa; phylum Arthropoda; class Insecta; order Lepidoptera; family Tortricidae; genus Thaumatotibia; species Thaumatotibia leucotreta. The sequence continues at coordinate 24,788 of JALPQI010005603.1, forward strand.
GTAAATTATTGTGTGACGCAGCGTTAACTGGATAAATTATATACCCTAATATATCTATATAACTTGAAGGTACGAGACCTAAGGGATCTTTTCACCCATGTAGTTCGAAGGCATGGGATTGGCGAGGGAAAAGAGCTAAAGAAAGAACCTGATCTTCATTAGGACATGATGTTACGATCCTCACCTTAGAGTGAACGACTGATGATGGTGATGAAAAATATCTAGTCCAACACAAATGATTACAAATAATAATAACATAGTCTGGATGGACCGACGATCTGAAGAAAGTACCGGGAAGTGATTGGACGCGCAGAACTGAGGAATGAATATTAATAAATATTTTGGGACATCTTACACAAATCAACTTAGTCCCACGGTAAGCTCAATTAAGGGTTGTGATGTGGGTACCAAGCGACGATACATACACATAGATACACATAGATCTGATACTTAAATATATAGACAGGCATGACCAAGGAACAAATATTTGTGATAAATACCTAAATACACAAATAATGCCTGTATATATATATACAGCTGCAGTGGGGCGCCGAGTGCGCCGCCCTAGAGACCTCCTTACTATTCTATATCACATCCGCACCCATCAAACTTCCAACGCACCACCCACAGAGCTATAGAACTAATTAATAACTTTTTAGCTACGATTCAAAATGCCGTTATTTTCTCTGATAGATGGACACATCTTAGACGAAAAATTAACCATTATCTTAATACCTACCTGCTACTGTACCCTATAATTTTTCATTTTCATTATTTTGACATAAAATGTTATTACTATTAGAATTATGTTAACTTATAGATAATTCCACATGTAATGTCTTGGCGTAAGCTGTTTTTTACATGATTGTTGTTGAATAAAGAATAAAGTATGCCCTCACCGGTATTTCAACCCGGGATCTCCAGCTTCGTAGGCAGGGTCACTACCAACTCATAGGCTACGGAGGCTGACAAAAATGCTTGGCTGAATGAATATGGTGGCACGAATTGAGTGTAAAGGAAGGCCTATGTCTATCATAGACGACCGTGGACGGATGATACTTATAACATTCTTACAAACCAAATGGGCAGTAAAAACATGCGTAATTTAAGCTTTTCCAAACAGGCTACATTTCCTCATTCGATAGTACCTACCACATAGCTAATCTTAAAGTACTGGACCACCTGTACTGTAAACTTATCTATAAGGTTACGTCTTCATCCTGTTGAGACATCATCATCATGTCATTAGGGGACATTTCAAGCATCTCCGAAGCCCGCGTCTTAAATTTCTTGTATTTACTTTTAAATTCAGGAACAATTTTTTTTTATATTGGCACAACAAAGTGGCTACGCTCGCTTCGCTGTTCTATCCCCCACTCTACGAAATCAACCAATCACGTTTCGTGTAATAATCGAATTTCGTAGAGTAGGGGGATAGGACAGCGAATGCTCTTTTGGTCTGCATACACCTTTAGTGAAAAGTGAAGCCTAAATCGGGGCGGCAACGAACAGGAGACCAGCAGTAACCTGTCAGTTGCCACCGCCTTGCTGGCCCGCTAGATGCTTCTTCACGCTTCGTTTATATAGGGCTAGTTAATGAAAAAATAAATGTTAAAATAGCTTCGTAACGGATACGTTATTGTGCAATGAACCATAATGGGTTACTTACAAAAATCAGGTACATAAATAAAACCGAATAAATAAGTATGATTACCACAATACAGTTTGGAAATGTAGTAAAATAATTCAACCGCTATTTGCTGTTCACGACATCGTAAACATCCGATAACAGAAAAATCACGAGCGAAGAACAATGTTACTTTTCTAACTTTGTTGTTTATTTCCCTACCACAGACTAGAAGGTTCGAAGTTCGAATCGAAATAGTTCGAAGAAATAACGTCATAGTGGCAGAACGAGTGAACTAGTATAAGACTATATGTACAAGTACATTACCTATACAGGATGTATCCTGAGTCACTAATAACCTCTCACACATTTATATACAGGGTGGGGCGGAACGACGATCCTTCCCGCTTCCGACCGAGTCTACGAACCATTTTGATTAACTTTCAGCCAACATCCAACTATCTTTTCACCAACCAACATCGAAACATCTTTTCAAAATTTTACCCCTCATACAAAGTGATTAGTTAGAGTTCAAAAGTATGGAAAAGTCAATTTTCCATGTACGTTTTCGATGTTAGTCCGATACCTACTGAGAGTCCATCGTAAAGTTTGGTAGACTCGATCGTTCCGTCTCACCCTGTATAAGTCATACTGGACAACTTTTAGTATCGTGCTAACGCGAATATCGCGAAAAAAAAAAAACGTAGTGAAAGTCGCAGGAGTAGGCTGGATAGGTGGCGCAGGACAAAGCACCCTAAAATATATATATGATGATATATATATGATCCTCTTTTGAATCTTTGAGGGAGGCCTATGTTCAGCAGTGGATGTATTCCGGCTGATAATGATATAAATTGTACAGTTTTTGATAATATAAATAGACAACATCAAGTAACAAAAAAGTAAAGACGCATGACATATCTATCTTGCACTTTCTGTACCTCTTCCACACTCACTTAGACCACCGAAAAGCTCTAAGTAATAAATTCATAAATAGGAACAAAAGCATTCGACGAACTACAGTCGAACTAAAGCCCAAAGAACTTTACTTAAACACCATCAAGGCAATTGCCTCTAAGGTGCTCACAGAAATGAGTGCGATTAACTAGGAAGCCGTTTTGCCAAGTTTAAACGGCGTAGGTTCGAAACTTGGCCGATTGTACTAACAGAGATTCTACCACGAACTTTTAACATTTCAAATCGCCAGCATTTATCTCTGTCATACTTATGACGCCTTCGTTGGAGGAAAGGAGGCAGATGCTCCAAATTTAAGATGTAAATAAATAATATCTTAGCACATCTTACATAAATCAACCTAGTCTCACGGTAAGCTTAATTAAGGCTTGTTATGTGGGTAACGAGCGACGATTTATGTAATAGATATGTAGCTTAGATACTTAAATAAATAAGACTACCACGACTAAGGAACAAATATTAGTGATAAATACACAAATAATGCCCTCACCGGGATTCAAACTTGGAACCTCCTGATTCGTAGGCAGGGTACACTACCAACTAGGCTACGGAGGCTGAGAATTTTTTTTTGTTTCTCAGTATGGCTTATAATAATATATACGGTGTGTTCGAGATTATTAATAACCGAAGTAATATATCATATTTTCTTCGGTTAGCGCGAGGATTGCTCATGAATTAAAACTATGATAATGGATAAAGTCGCATTAACATTTTACAGGGTTCGTGGTCGCCTACATACCTAGTTACTTAGTAATAGTTATCATAGTTTTATTTCGAAGTAATATACTTACTTTACTGGTTGCATTGTTTCATTGCCCAAAGGTTGTCTGGAAGAGATCGCTCTTTAGCGATGAGTCCGCCTGTTGTGTTACCTCTACCTTTACCTATGATTCTGATTTTTGTTATTTTCTTTTTTATGTTACGAGGTGTGCAATAATAGTACATTTTTGTGCATCAAGAGAAAGTACGGAATCACTAACGAGAGTGTTAGAAGCCCGACGCCGTTAGGCGGAGGGCTTTTATGACTCGAGTTAGTATTCCGCTTACCGACCGTGATGCATATAATGTTTTTCATCACACTTGCCGACAAAAAAATAAGTTTTAAGAAATAACATTATTAAAAGACGTACTGACATTTCTATTACTCTCTAGGGAATTTCACTTTTCTATTACTGTCGCTGCGCGCGCAAACAATGGCGCGCTTAGCCAGCAAGTGTGATGAAAAGAGTATTGTATTATTACTTTGCGCTCAAAATCCAAATTATGCAACATTCTCACTTGCGAACATAACAATAAAAGTGATACAAAGCAATACTGAAAACAATTAAAAGAATTCCTTATTTAGACTTCATTAAAAGTTTCGTTAAGAGTTTACTTACGTTTTGCCAATTACAAGTTTCCTCAAAACAGGCTCTTATTTCGTGAGCCTTTTTGAAATACCACCATCAAAGCGATCAGGTTGATAAGTACTTTAAAATTTCTATTTGATTTTTCACGTATTCATTTTTCTTCTTTTGTTAGATTTTGTAGGTTTCGAAGAAGGCGAAATGCGTTCGCAATCGCTAGCCACCAAATACCTTAGGATGCTTAGCCAAATTTCTAGTCGCTAACGCTTAGTAGCGTATCGTAGTTTTCCTCTCTGCCAATCTCTGTGCGACAAAGACAGTTAGCAGCCTTTCGTTTACGATTGACGATTAAGCGTTAGCGATTGGCAACTTGTCTAAGCATCACATTAAACGGCTCTACACGTGTCGGACAGAGAGCCAGAGCGTCATTGACTCTCTTTTCTATAGTGTGAAAACCTCGAGCTGCCGGGGGGTGTCATAGTAGAATGCTAACGCAATCCCATGGTAATTCTCCCCTGCAAAAACAAAAAAACGTGTTTTTAATAATTATGTCTATAAAAACAATAACACAAAGGTTTTTGTTTTGTATCTATCTAGATTTATTGTTCATTAAATAAATTTCGAATACAATATAATCAGTACATTTTGAGAAACCTACCGATGTAAAAACTTTGGTCTAGGGTACATAATTATGTTTGTCACTTACTAAAGCTAATTGTGTGATTATGGCTATCGTTTAGTTATACAATTCGTTTGCTGCTATTTAGTTTAATTCTATGTTTTGACGACTTCGAGTTTTATTACGACACTTTTGACATTGATGCAAAATTTTATCTTTCATTGAAGAATTATATTTCGTTTTGTTACTCTTAGTTAGTTGCACATGCTTTTTACTCATGTTTTATGTTACCTGTGTTTTGGATTAGGTACCTATTTTTTTCTCATTTAAATCGTTTGACGACTGGTGACCTGAGATTTAATAAGCACCAATTCAACGTTTCATTTACATGTACCTACGTAAAAAACTTCAATGAAAGAACTCTGAACAATTTATTAACTTTCGCAAGGGTGCGTATCATAATGAATACGCACTTTTAGTATAATTACAGTTTACAAACGTTCATAACGTATACTAACGTTAGGTATAATGTATTAAACATCTATTTCCAAATAGTATAATACAAAAATAATATAACGTTAATAATATATACCGTTGTTTAGTCTAACGTACATATTAACGAATTCCGTTTCATATATCAATATAAAGGTATAAAAGTTAAAACATATACTAACATCTGATATAACGATATAAATATAACTGCTAGAAAAATAAGTTAGGTTAAGTTCTATAAAAATGTATACGTTATATTACTTACCTTTTCAATCCGTTCTAGCCTCGAAACCTAACCAATCCAAGTAATAAATCAGGGTAAAACCGAATTGGATTGGTTAGGTTTCGAGCGTAGTTTCCCGGATAAATAAAAGACCTTTAAGTAATTGTTTACGCATCCTCATCCTTGCGAAACCAAAAAAGGGGGGCTCGGGGGGCGGAGCCCCCCGCATTAAAAAATAACAAATTTGTACCTCTCCTACTCTAACCTGGATAGGTTCGTTAGGTACCTTTTATCCCTTAGAGCAGAAATAGAAGCCCCGCGCAGCGGGGCTTCGTCGACCGGTTCCTAGGTCTAAATCGCTTCCTATACGGATACGGCTTAATATACGGATAAATAGTAAATCAATTCAAATTAAATATAATGATAATCCTATAGTTTAATTATTAAAAAATCGTAGGCGCTTATATGTTGTGTAAGATAGTTGTTTTGTATATTAGATTATTTCAATGTTATACTAATTAGTCGTTATCGTAAACGATATTATATGTTACGTTCATTATACATTTTACAATTATTCATTTAATAATTATACCTTTTGTACGTTATATTTATTACACGTTAGGCATTATAAATTTATACAAACTGAATTTATACGTTATGATTTATATAGCATTAGTTCGTATACGTTATATTACTTACCCCTTTCGCAAGGACCTTATTTTTTCCTGTAAAGTTCAATGGACATGAAACTTCAAATCAAATCGACAGTTTTAAATAAGAATTGCCGTTTGTACTTAAGGAAGTCCGACAAAAAGGAATATTATTTCAGAACAACGCGATTTTAAGACGAACAAGAAAGATCGTTTGGTCTATGACTTGGGTATTAAATTTAAGTATTTGTACAATTATACAGGGTATATAGGTAAACCGTATTCTTTGAAATGATAAAAAATGTGCTGTCGAAAGTCACACAGTCGCTATCGGTCGAACTGCTTTATGCAACGACTTTTAAAGACGGAGCCCTCGTTTACGCCTCGCGATAAGGTGCATTCAGACCAAACGAACATTCGCTATTATTCTATCCCCCACTCTACGAAATCAACGAATCACGTCTTGTGTAACGATCGAATTTCGTAGAGTAGGTTCTTTCGGTTTCCTCACGAGCATCCTGTATAAAAAATTTAGGTCTAGGGTACATATGTTCGTCACTTACTAAAGCCTTCTTGGCTTAATTGTTAGTGACTATATTATAGGTATATAGCTAATGTTTATTTATACAATTCGTTTGCATTGCTATTTAGTTTAATTCTATATTTTGATGACATTTTTGACATTGATGCAAAATTTTATCTTTCATTGAACAAATTTTTGCGTTAATCTTCGTTAATTTTCGTTTCGTTAATCTTAGTTCCATATGCTTGTTACTCATGTTTTATTTTAACTGTGTTTGGGGTTACCTATTTTTTTCTCATTTAAATCGTTTTGAAATCAACGAATCACGTTTTATGTAACGATCGAATTTCGTAGAGTAGGGGGTTAGAATAGCGAATGCTCGTTTGTCTGAATGCGTGCTCGAAACTTAGGTCGGTGCTGGAGACCTAGGCTCTCCGAAATATGTCGCACGTAGTGATTAAATACCCAAGAGCTTAAACGTTTAATTATATTTATATTAATATGTTTTACGAAAGTTTAAATTTGACTTTTAGAAATTAAAAGGCATCGAAACAATATTAGTCAGCATTATCGTACCTGATCATTATCATATGTACCTAATCAAATAATATCACAACAATAGAACGAACGATTTCATTCGTCCTTTTTTCTCTCTATCGCTCTTATCCGTTTAATGGAGAGGCAAAAGGTTGAAACGGAATTTTCGACGAGAATGCGAATGTTAGAGCGGGGTGCCGATATGGGTACTCCCTCTCGTACGTATGGTTTTCCACTAAGCCGGTCGCCTGAGACCAATGTCGTGGCCGCAGCATAAGGGTTGATTTCAATTGGCGTTCCATAATCGTGTCGTACAGTCGACGTCAAAGATATCATTACGGTTTAAGTGCCAAATATATATTTACACGACGACCTTAATGTCAAGGCAATAAAGTCGTGTAAATATATTCTTGGCACCTCTTTGACGTCGGCTGTACATAGTTGGTACGTAATGGTTTGTGTTACAATTGTGTTTTCTACAGCAAGTTCGAAGTTTTTGAGTTGACTTAGTGTTGAGTAACGGTTTGTTTATTCAGCTTGCAGTGGAACTTAAAAATTATTGTGTCAATTCTTCACTTGGAAATGCGAAGTTTGCATATTTTTACTCAGCTTCATGTGCTTTTAAAAGTCGTTGACCTTTCATTTTGTTTCACAGCTGTTTAAACTTAGGGTCCATTTGGCAACTTTATCCAGTAATTTCGAGAGTATATTGAGTATATAAATAAAAGGATTTTTTTAGCTGTTGGTAGAACCTCGTGCAGGGTCCGCCCAGATAGCTATCACCTTCTTACCGATTAACCTGCCGCTAAATAGCAGTGTTTACACGGCTGTGTTTTGGTTTGGGGTAAGATAGCCGGTGTAATTACTGGCATAGATAGAGGCAATCCATCAAAGTCCTCAGGGTAGGCAGCGCATAGGCGATTTTCTGATCGCTTTGTCCATGGGCCTCAGTTCCTGCTGTCCGTCAGGCAGGCAAAGAGCTCAGTTGTCTACCTTCGTCACATACAAAAAAATTGAATCCGGAACCTCCAGCTCTGTAGCCAGGACAATAAAAAGTCTTATTGAGTTGTACTCTCAGCGCATGATAAATCGTAATTTGATCATTCGGTAAATCCATAAGCACACGGAATGAAATTGTTGCTAGAAATTTGAGTGAGCTTGAGACTCGACCGGGTGCTGGAATTTGCGACGCTCTCGCTTGCAAAACAGGGAACTACTTAGAGTCGCAATAAATACTTTTAACTTTATTCGAATGTGCTTATTTATCACGAGTTGGCAAGTAGACATTTACGTTAGCGTTCTCGATAAGTAAAGTAGTCCATCATGCTCGCTCCAATCCATAATCCTTACGTACCAACTCATGATACGACGTACGACTACTCCATGATTTACGTTGCATTGCCATATAACTCATGATACAATTTCAGTTCAATCCGATGAAGATAATGTGCGTCAAAATTTAATTGCAAGATTTTTTCCCAACAAATATTTTATATTCATACATTGAAAGTTAAAATTTTTAGCTTCAAATACATATTGTAAACAACAATCACATAAACGTACCGGAAGGCGTCGGTAGCGTGGGTAGGCCCCCCACAAGGTGGACTGATGACCTGGTGAAGGTCGCAGGAGTCCCCTGGATGCGGGTGGCGCAGGACCGGGCATTGTGGCAATCTTTGGGGGAGGTCTATGTTCAGCAGTGGACGTTTTTCGGCTGATATGATGATGATGAATCACATCGTGATCATGTGGTGACCCGTTCATCGTGCTATGCGTCACAATTGCACTTGTATACTTGTTAACTAGGACATGACAGCAATGACGGCAAACGATTAATTAAAACACTATTACCTACTAAGCCCATCCAGCAAAATAACGGAACTATGATCGTTACCGAATCCTCCCCTAGATGACGCTGGCATTCAATTAAGAAACGTGAAATTCCTTAAGTTATTTTTTGTTCAATCATATTATCTCCTTACATTCTCCTTGAGTGCTTTGTGTAATGTTATCACATAAAATACAGTTGTTTTTATGTATGTACTGTACTGGACGGAAACAGAGGACGTGGGTTTTTATTCTACCTCAGCTGTTGGTCAACTTATCTTTTTCTTTGGAACAATGCTATCTTCCTTTCACATTTATACTACATGTAGTAGAGGTCTAACGACCAAAACCGCAAGTACAATTCCACAAAAGTAATTTGATTAGCGCTGATTAGAATACCAACTCCACGCATGTGATGTTCTATCCACCAGTCGTTCCGCTGAATTTAAATGGTGAAGCCTATAAAAAGAGCCCGGAATAGTCGACAGTCGAACGTGAAGTATTCAACCAACAGGATCTTACGCAACACCCGTAAGGAAGGCTTAGGTAAAATAAAGGAGAAAAATTATAGCGAGAGAGAATAGCGAGGGTTCAGTGAGTAATTCTACCAGAGACTTTTATTTATAAATTGGAGATGTGATATAAGACGTTGTAGGTAATATGAGATATTCTTAGACGAAATTAAAATAATCTTCTTTAGTTTAGTCTAAATAAAAAGTGATAAGGTTTTTGTTTAACGATTTTTTAAGGTTTTTAGTCAAAAGTTTCATTTTTGTTTTTGAGTGCAGCAACTCTGATAAGATTTGGGCAAAAAGTAATCCGATTCCTCTTCCTGATTACTTTTTTATGTACACTTTGTAATCTAGATTACACAAACACAAATACAGATACAGATGTAATTTTCTGAATTAAATTGTTAGAATAAGATAGTATGTGTATAATTGTATATATTATACATAGCGTACAGGCATTTGCCACAAAAACTGAGTCCGTGGGTTAAAAGTTCACCTCAGACATGCTGGTAAACATGAGGCTTAATTATATAATTAAGGCCTGTCCACGAAATAAATTAGCTATCGTAAAATCTTTCGCCGCTGTTACACGATAGTTCCATGTAGTTAAAACAGCCATGGGACTGTAAATTGATTTTATTTAACAATCCAAATTCATTCGTTTAACAGTCGTTAAAGTAATAATAACTTCAGATAATGTTTCAAGCAAAAGTTAACGCCCAAAAAGTGCGATCTTCCAAAACAAAAATAATGTTTGATATGAATCCATAAAAAAGTTACACACGAGAATAAAAAAGTTACAGTATCGATATTGTAATTAAATTAAGATTCATTGGGAAAATAAGCGATCCAAAATTGTATAATAAGAAGAACTAATAAAATGCAGGAGTTTAAATAAAAGTCCATAAATATGGAGCAATTGAAATAAAAACATCGTGAGGAAACCTTCATACACCTGCGAAGAAATGTGAAGTCCCCAACAAGTACTGGGCCAGAGTTGGGGCCACGCAAAATAGACACGTTTTAGGTGGAGTTGTGGAAAAAATGACCAGAATACAACAACAACAATTTACAGTAATTTGATGTGTGCCATTTGGGAATTTTATCATACCAAGGAACTCCAAAGCCAAGGACGTACCTACACTTGAAGCAATTATCTCTGGGTTAAGGTTGCTCGCGTAAGCCTTAAATCTTTTCTCTCTAATGTTGGTTTTAGGTGTTTTATTTGTTTACCACACTTAACTAGACCTACTTTTTTCATCACATCTAATCACAAATGTTAGAATAACAATTGAAATAGTTTTTATACTAAAAGTAGCGGTTGCTTCACTCTAAAGCATTTTTTAAGGTTCCGTGGTAGTATTATTATTTGTAGTATAATTAAACCCGAGACAGAACATGCTTTACGTTTAATAGAGCAGTTCTCTACATCCAAATGCATCGCCTTTGAGTTGAACCAAATAATTATACGGTCTATGGGAGTTGCACAGACCTTGTACCTATCATACGCTACCGGTACATTTGTAGAGATTGGAAGAGTCCAAAAGATAAATATCGTATGTCAACATTACACGTGTTCAAAACAGAAAGAACAAATCTACAAAAGTGACTGCACATGTCTCGTGTTGGATAGCAACTTATAGCAACTTGTATTTTTTTATTCAATACAATCCAAAATAGAGAGGTAGCAGCGTCAATATTCTTCTCGTTATCTTATTTTGTGTCCCTAAAAACGTGACACAGTTGTGATTTTTGTATGAGATTATGTTTCGTTTCTAATTTTTAATGTATAGGTTAAAATCTAGCGTGGAAAAGAAATACAAGTGCACCGGTTTTTTTTAAGTATCATCATTATCATCATCATAATTCAGCCGTTATTCGCCCACTGCTGAGCATAGGCCTCTCTTCTTGTACGCCACTGGTCCCGGTCCTGAGCTAACCTCATCCAAAAGTGACCCCTATTCTTCCGAATATCGTCCACCCATCGAGCGGTCGGACGCCCTGCGCTTCTCCCATCTGAAAGCGGCCACCAATCCGTTAACATTTTGGTCCACCTGCCATCACGCTGCCTGGCAATGTGTCTACTTCAGTTTGGTAATAACGTCTCCGACGTCTTGCACTTTCGTGCGACGTCGAATTTCGGTATTCCTCACACGGTCTTGTAGCTTTTTTAGTATACTGAGTCGAAACAGCAACTAAAAGCGTGGCAGAGTGATATGAAACAAGACAACGAAAAGAATTTTGACCCAGCAGCGATGGCGGAGATTTGATATAATTATATTTATTAGAGGTCAAGTAGCCCGTTTTTTAGCCTCGAAAAGCTGCATTCAAGAACTGCGGTGTATGAATACAGGCTGCTCGCGAGGAAACCGAAAGATTTTAATGCTGAATTCCTGAGCATATTTAGAGTCTTTAATGTTACATTACATTTCCTGGATTCGGCTTGGTTCCAGAGATAATTAACCTTTTTAGAAAAAAGTTTTTCGACGTAATTCGTCATAAAACTTCTTTTTGATTACAATGCTACCACAATATGTTCTAATATTACCACACCTTTTGCCTGACAATCAAAAATAAGAATAGACTTGACGAAAAAACTTGTCCCTAAAAAAATCATTTAAAAAAATAATTTTCACAAATTGTTGTAGTACCTAGTGGTAGTAGTAGTAGTAAGTAGTAAAACACTTTATTGCACAAAAACACAGAAAACAAAATATGAATATTACACAGATTTGTACAAAGGACAACTTATCCCATTAAGGGATCTCTTCCAGTTAACCTTTGAGCAATTGAAGGAGAACTGAAGATATGATAAAACTGTTGTTATGATAAAAAAAGTATTCAAAAAGTGTAAAAAAAGAAAAAAAAATGTTTTTGTTGAATTTCACATTAGGTCTCATAATATTTTTTGTTTATTTTGATGTCTAGAATGCATAGTTAAAATCTTTCGGTTTCCTCGCGAGCACCCTATATAAGTATATGAGAAATGTTGCAAATGCAAATGATTCACTCTATCTTATTATTTATACCGATTGAAAGTCAGAATTTTTGACTTCATTGCAATTTTGGTCGCATTTTCATCATTTCACAGTCAGTCTTGACATACTAGTCTTTGGTCGTTTCTTAGGAACTGTATAAACTTGCGTTTTGGACTGATATGTTTAGAATGGAGTTATTTGCTTGGGTAATCTTGATGTTAATGAAGCAGTAACAGGAACGAACGTGTCTATAATAATTTTCAAAATATGGCAAAGTGATGAAACGAATGTTAGAGGCTATTAGCTGACAGGTAATTCAATCTTAGTCTTTAGAACCTACATATTAAGATATTATCGAATCGGGTTACTCACGTATTTAAGTCAATAATTGCTCGACATGTTTCGACCCATTAAAAGGGTCCTCGTCCGGAGCTCCCTCGGCAAAGCCCGACGCGTACTACGTAAATAGGTGAGTACCCCTGTTCGATAATATTTTAGATTATGTTATAAATTAGAACCTAAGGTTGAAAATTGATAGTTGATAAAAAATGCCTAAATCTTAGCTTCTTTAAAATAAGAATAATAAATAAATATCTTGGGATATCTTACACAAATCATCAGTCTTACGTAACGGTAACTCAATTAAAGCTTGTGATGTGGATACCAAGCGACGGTATAATACATATTATTATAATCGATAGATATGTATATATACTTAAATAAATAGACAGCCACGACCAAGGAAAAAATATTTGTGATAAATAATTACACAAGCAATGCCCTCGCTGGGCATTTGAACTCGGAACCTCCAGCTTCGTAGGCAGGGTCACTACCAAATATAGGCTACGGAGGCTGACATGAATGTAAGTTCATCATTGGGTCCTTGACAATTACTGGTGCTATCACCCTTCTACATTTATAATACTTATGGTAACAACATTACTGCCCTCTATTGACGTGCCTATGTCATAAATTACTAAAACCATATAAAAATTTCAAAGTCATGTCATGTCGAAATTGTCTAAGTCAAACTATTATTTATTAAAGTAAGCCTCTTTTTGAATCGTCTGACACAGACCAAGGGAAAAAACGACTACCGGTTCTAACCCTACACCACTGACCTGAAGAATCAGTAAGAAACATGTCATCTTTCTCTTGATGGTATCATCGGAAGATCAGCGGAGGGAGGATCAAGGGAGGTAAGTACGGAATCACTAAGGAGAGTTTTAGAAGCCCGACGCCGTAGGCGGAGGGCTTTTAATGACTCGAGTTAGTATTTCGCTTACCGACCGTGATGCATACAATGTTTTTCATCACACTTGCCGAAAACAAAAAAGTTTTAAGATAAAATATTATTAATTGACGTACTGACTTTTCTATTAATCCCTAGGGAATTTCACTTTTCTATTACTCCCGCTGTGCATGCAAGTAATGGCGCGCTTAGACGGCAAGTGTGGTGAAAAAATTATTACTTATTTCTATTTAAATTGCAACCATGGACTTAAACTTTCACAATTATCACTCAGTAGTCGTAGGCAGACTCAGACATTCAGCCAGTCAGTCACGGGTTTAACGTCATGCCCGAAACGTCAGGATAATATTAAACGTAAACTTAATATATGTCATAAATATTAGATGTCATATACCAAAGAAAAACGACCAAGATCACCTATGTCCGAGGTGGGGATCGAACCCACGTACTCAGCTTTCGCGGCTGATGCCTAATATTTATAATTTATATAGTATTAAGTAGTGTGACTACTGGAGAAAAATTAAAAATACAAATCAAAATATTTAGTTAATAAATAATTTGATTTGTGTTTTCACAATATGTTTAATATATGTCGTTAAAATATGAAACCATGGAATCGTATTTATCAATGGTGTTACATTCTTGAGATGTAACTTATAGAGCGACGTAGATCTGTTACTGTTATGTACTTTTTTTTGCGTAGCATGTATTCATCTACCCTTAACTGGCTTAAAAAGTAATTTAAGAGTAGATTGTGTTTACGATTATTCAAATGCCTAAAACAGACTATTTTCAATGAATAGCTAATGAACTAAACTGGTGACGCAGTGGACTGCCAAACAATTTGTTGTCAAACAATATTTCTAATTTATCGCTCAGACCTATAGGCCATTTGCTGAATTTATGAAGGCTATTTGTCACAAGCGCGCGATGTATTTCGATTTGTTGTTGTCAATAATTTGTGCAACAATTCATTTGGTAAATTATCGCTTTTGTTCGAAACTGAAACAGTTGGTCTTAAGATAAGGGGATCGGGGATAAATGGCACCCTTATTGGCTTAAGAGCAGTCGTTATTGCTCGCTTGTCAGTTTTGTGGTCATTTTGATATCATCCAAGTGGCTGAAAATGGGGCATTATTTCTATATACAATTTAAGGCACTGGTCACACTAATGTCGTTCAAGGAGCAGCAAGTCGAGTAGCGGTTAGCGGGTTTTTCCTTCGCAGGCGAGTAAAATACAGTGTGTGGCCTGCAAGCGGGGTAAAAATTTAAATGGTGCATTAATAAGCTAAACAACAATCATTTCCCCATAAGCATTTTTTTTTTCTTGGAAGTTTTGTTATTATGGGTTCTTTTACTTGACTTAAAAGTTATTAATAACTTAACATTTTTGTAACATTGATAAATGTATAAAAACTTTAAAAAATAACGTACCAAATTAGTGTAAAAATAAAACCAAAGTAACTATTCGATACCTCCTACGTATACTGGTGCAAGTGACATTTTTACCATTTTCGTTTTTTTGCATATTTGGGTTCAAAATACTTATATCTACAAGCTATAAAAAAATTGTGGCGAAATTACCGCTAGTTTTTGAAATAAAGTGGCGTATACTGATATAACTAACACCTTTTTTTGGTTCGAACTTCGTATACTGAAGTAAGTGACTTGTACCACTATACACGCAGTACACTTATCGCCGCGGGCGGAAGTTATACCAGTATGCGCGAGCAACACTCTAAAATCTACATGTAAAAGTTGCTTATTATTTAGCAATATTGTTGTTATTTGATTACTTGTGTTAAATTAAATGAATTATGCGTGACTATATACTACCTACCTACCTAAATATAAAAAATAGTATATTCATGCTTGCCAGCTTAGCTAATATAGATAGCTGAATATTATCAAGGCCGAATACAAATACGAATCTGGCCAGCCATTATCATGCCGAGGTATTAGGTAGTGTGTTTTTCAAATATGTAATAACACAGCAACACAACTGATGTTCTTTAATTTTTCCTCGACATTTTTTTTCATAACCGTCTTATGTATTTCGTGTGTCCCGTGCTCAATAACAATATATTAGAAGTACATCAATGTAGAAGCCTAGACAGAGCGCTTGCCTCCTGCTAACCGCCTTAATATATATATACTGATAAGACTGAAAGGACAAACTATATTTATCGGAATGCTAAGCTAAGGGGTAAGAAGATACCGACGGCTGCTCATAAACATTACATATTCTTTGCGGGCCGATATTAAGAATTCTAATTATTAAAGGAAATCAGAGCTTATAATATTCCCTTTGGTCCATGTTGAATAACAAGTGGATAATATTCGTAACCATTTAAAATTGTTTTCGAATTCATAAATAAAGTCTTAAATAATATCGTCTTCTCAAACCCACCACCAGTATTGGATGGACGAATGACACGTCGTTTATAATTTTATGTCTGGTAGCCCAGACAGTAAAAAAAAAGATATCAGCTATTTATCATCATCATCATCATCATATCAGCCGAAAGACGTCCACTGCTGAACATAGGCCTCTCCAAAAGATTGCCACAATGACCGGTCCTGCGTATATTTAGACATTTATCAGCTATTTATAAAGATATTGAATTTTGACATACTTAGCCTGAAACGAAAGAAGCCTACTTAGTAGTTCCAATATAATATATACTTCTTTTAATTTGAGTCTTAAATACATAACTTAACTTTAAACTTAACTTAAAACTTTACTAATTGGGGGATGGAGTTACTCGCGTCCGTAGGATTTACCATCTTTTCCTAGACCCACCCTACACGTGTCCCCCGGGTGGTGCTAAACGAGTAACAACGCCGAGTGTTAGGCGGCGGTAACGAACCTGACAAAATAGACCTAACAAGTCTACCCTGTGCTGGTAGGAAATGACCAACACAACCCGTAACCTTGTTATCGGCAAGAATGGGGGTCTTGACTTAATTGCCCGGACCAAGAGGAAGAACACACCTCTATAAAAAAAAACCCTAATCTCAAGGTGGGTAACGTGCCGAAGAGATGCATGGCTGGTAGGAGTCCAGTTACTAGCGCCAACCTCGGTGGACCTGGCAAACGCCGTTGGAAATGCCTTCTTGTGGGAATGGGCGTCACCCTGCAAGAGACCTATTTTTCGACCCTACTCGTGGGAACAAAATGTGTACTCCTGAAAAAGAAAATAAATTAGATAATAAGTTAGAACAAAATGAACCAAAGATCTTGAGCCAGCAAATATTTCACAAATCAATGTTCTTAAATCGAACAAGGTCAAATTCAACTAGCAATATAGCTACACTACAAAATAATGACCTGATAAATACAAATACTAGTAGTCAACATCATCATGATAGTACAGAAGCTTGGCTAGACGCTAATAACAGACAAAAACGCCCTAGGAACAGTCCAGATAAGAAAAATGAAAACCCCGAAAACAGACGAAGTTAAGTGCATATTGGTTAAGCCAGCCGGTTCAGCCAGTGCCAGCGCCAACAATACCAACGTCAAACTCTTTCGATACACTAGACTTACTTAAAGACCAAGAAGAAATATCTAATGTAGAACCAAAAAATCCAAGGCCTCCTCCGATGCTCATAGATGACGTCGAAAATATAAATCCCCTGAAAGAACTACTTGAAACATATGCTGCAAATAACTACGAATTGAAAGTACAACGTAATAATAAAGTAAAAATACATATTAAAACTATGGAAATATACAAGGAAGTCGTAAAGCAACTTGATCTTAAAGGAACTGAATTCAACAGTTACAAGCCAAAACATGAAAGGTCCTTCAAAGCAGTAATAAAAAACATTCATTCATCTACCGACATAGATGAAATAAAGGAAGCGTTAAAGGTGATCGGTCATGAAACAGTAAATGTATGGAATATAAAACAAAGATTTAGTAAAAAACCACTTCACATGTTTATCGTCGAACTCACACCGAAAGAAAATAATGCAGATATTTACAAACTCAAAAGCATTCTAAACTGCCGGGTTGTTGTAGAACCTCCAAGACCTGTTACCGAGATACCTCAATGCTCAAACTGTCAACGCTATGGTCACACTAAAAAATATTGTCATCGCAAACCAAAGTGTATAAAATGTGCCGGTGATCATGAATCAGCGAAATGCCCAAACAAATTTTTAGGAAACAACGTTAAGTGGACCTTATGTGAAGGTAGACACCCGGCAAACTATAAGGGCTGTAAAGTCTATAAAGACCTACCAAAAAAAAGCAAACCCTAAAATGAGACCAAAGAGAAAACTAGATGAAGATGATGTCCCCAAATCAAACGAGATCCCGCCACAGATTTACACCAGCCAGCTCAGCCAAGCAGGAATTTCTTATGCAGAAGTAACTAAAACCAGCTCGAAACCTAAGCCCAAATTAAATTACGATTGTCCCCAGATGGAATCCGGCCAAAGTCCAAACAATGACATGAAACAACTAACTGAGATGTTCAAACAAATCATGAATCAATTATGCACAATGACAAATCTATTGACAAACCTAATGACCCTTATGTGTAAAAATTCACAGAAATAGAAATTGCACTATGGAATGCCAACGGGCTGACAAAACACTCATTAGAAGTAAAACATTTTCTCGACACACATGATATTGATATAATGTTAATATCGGAAACACATTTTACGGCCAGAAGTTATCTCAATATTCCCAAATACAAACTGTATCATACCATGCACCCAGATGGCAAAGCTCATGGTGGCTCTGCAATAATAATAAAAGAAAAATTGAAGCACTATGCAGCTGGTGCTTACTGCACAGAAAAAATTCAAGCGACTAGCATCATCACAGAAGACTCTAAAGGGGAGATCAATATAACAGCATTGTACATACCACCAAAGCATAATATGAAAAAGGATGACTTTTGTTCATTTTTCTCCACACTCGGCCATCGATTTATAGCTGGAGGAGATTATAATGCTAAACACACCAGGTGGGGCTCTAGACTGATTACACCCAAGGGACGAGAGCTCTTAAAATCAATCGACACTCTACAACTAGGTGTGGCATCAACTGGTGAACCCACCTACTGGCCCACGGACTTAAACAAAAAACCGGATTTAATAGACTTCCTTGTGACTAAAGGATTACACCAGTCAAAATTAAAATGCAAATCGAGCTTGGATCTCTCATC
Source organism: Thaumatotibia leucotreta (assembly GCA_025490895.1). Taxonomy (NCBI): domain Eukaryota; kingdom Metazoa; phylum Arthropoda; class Insecta; order Lepidoptera; family Tortricidae; genus Thaumatotibia; species Thaumatotibia leucotreta. The sequence goes on from JALPQI010005603.1 coordinate 43,535, forward strand.
AGACCATTCATCCATATTAGTTGACGTAAGCTGTAAATTTTCGTCAATTCCGAAAATGTGTAAATTGCACAGTAAAAATACTGGCCATACTTCCAGGAATTGATTGAGAAGTCACTCGACTGCAAAATACCTCTCAAGTCTGACGATGACGTCATCCAAGCCGTCGAATTGTTCAACACTGCTGTTCAACAAGCAGCCTGGACTGCTACTCCTACCACTAAGGATAAGAATCGAGAAATCTTCGTATACCCCAGGTATATCTCTGAACTACTGAAACAAAAACGCCGGACTAGAAAATTGTGGCAACAATCTAAGTATTCAGGACACAAAAAAGAGCTTAATTACCTCACTCCTAAACTCAAGGAAGCTCTCGCAACGCACAGAAATAGGGAAACTGAAACTTACCTCAAAAATCTAGACGCAACCAAAGCAACTGATTACTCACTTTGGAAGGCTACAAAAAAGCTCAAAAGACCAATCGTCCATCAACCTCCAATCAGAAAACTGGACGGCAGCTGGGCTTAAAGCGATCATGATAAAGCAGAGGCATTTGCAATTCACTTATCTTCAGTTTTTACGCCAAATAATGATCTTGAATCAATGAAGATGCAAGAAATAATAGACATATTAAACCAGCCCCACCAACTAGATCCTCCCATTCATAAATTCACACACGGAGAAGTTAAATCATGTATACAAAACCTAAACCTACATAAGGCCCCAGGATACGACCTCATTACTGCTAAAATCCTCAGGGAATTGCCGCACATTGGAATAAAATTTCTAACCCAAATCTACAATGCCGTACTCTGGAAAAACTTCGTACCTCCACAATGGAAAGTAGCAAAAATTATATTGATTCCGAAACCTGGTAAAGAACCTACTGAAGTAAAATCATACCGCCCAATTAGTCTGCTACCGATACCGGCGAAACTAATGGAAAAATTATTTATGAAGCGTATTATGCCTGAAGTTGCAAAGTGCAAATTGATCCCGCATCACCAATTCGGTTTCAGAGAAGGACATGGTACTGTGGAACAGGTCCACAGACTAGTGGAACAAATAAACTATGCGTTCGAACATAAACTATATGTATCTGCGGTATTTCTAGACATATCCCAGGCTTTCGACAGAGTTTGGCATGAAGGACTTCTTTATAAAATACTTAGAAACTTACCAATCAATTATTTTAGAATTATGACTTCGTACCTCAACAATCGACACTTCTATGTGAGTCATGGCAATGGTGAGACAAATCTACATGATATAAAAGCCGGAGTACCGCAGGGAAGTGTTATGTGCCCATTACTTTACCTTATATATACCTCTGATCTTCCAACCCCTGAAAATGTCCTGACCGGAACTTTCGCCGATGACACTGCTGTGCTCGCGGTAGCCAATACTCCCACAGGTGCATCAGATAAACTACAAGACAGTCTCAATGAAATATCGAGTTGGCTTAGAGACTGGAAAATTAAGACAAATGAGACAAAGTCCGTTCAAGTAACATTTACGCTTAGACGAGAAACGTGCCCCGAAGTAAAACTTAACAACATAGTTATTCCGCAATCAGACCATGTGCGTTATTTGGGGATTTACATGGACAGGAGGCTAACATGGACGAAACACATCTTCACTAAACGCAAAGCCCTAGGCCAACAATTGCGTAAAATGTATTGGCTCTTGGAACGCAAGTCACAACTTAGTTTGAACAATAAATTGTTACTATACAAGTGCATACTCAAACCTATATGGACATATGGCATCCAGCTGTGGGGAACAGCTTCAAAATCCAATTTGGGAATACTACAACGATTTCAATCAAAAATACTACGTATCATCACTAATGCACCTTGGTATATCAAGAACGATCGCTTACACCAAGATCTAAATATCAAAACTGTAGACCAAGAAGTGGCAGATACTTTAACCAAATATCGTAACCGAATGGAGTCTCACCCAAACATGTTAGCAAGAAATCTGATGAAAGATTTACCCAATACAACTTTTAAAAGGCTGAAAAGAAGAGCACCTCAAGATCTTTTAAAGTAGATTTGGAATTTTAAATAACTGATGGGCATATCATAGGATATCGCACCATGCACGCCTTTTTATACATACTTAACCTCCAGCTAAATGTCAAAGATAGACAGATTGCAGGAATAATTAAATACAAAAAAAAAAAATACATAACTAAGTAGTTACGTCTTACTGTACACACCTAAGAGGTATTGAAGTATGGCATCGACAATAGATTGGTTTATATTTATTTTGTAAAAGCAACGCCTAAATATTTATGTTATTTATTCAATTGATATATTGCCTTTTGATGTTGTAAGACATGTCTTGATTGTTTGAATTTAAAACTATGTGTTTGTTTCAAAAATTTTGGTAAAATAGTTTTCTTTTTTTTATTTTATGCGTTATATTCTTTGTATTTATATACTTTTAGACTTCCTGCAATGCCCATAACATACAAAAAAAGCTTTAACGTATACTGGTACATGATTAATAAATTTAGGCGTATACTGGTACAAGTGACAAATCAGGCGAAAACTAACTAATAAAAACATCAGAGCAACAACTTTGATTTGTTTAGATATTTACGGTGCATGACACAAAATATACATCAAAGGCACTAAAAATATATCCGTTTTCATCGAGTCATAGTATAATACGTATACGGTAGTTGTCTCAGTTCATCAAAAACAAGAACTCGTAAATTTCACGTATACTGGTATAACTACCATTTTTTCAAAAACTACTAATTATTTCAAAAAAGTAAATATGTAGATTTTATTAAAATGCATTTGTTATAAATGCTTAATGCAAAATATCATGGAATTACTTCATTGTATGAGCTAGTTATAGAACTTTGTACCTTTGAACAGCTCTCCTGGAAAATGATGATTTTGCACTTGTACCAGTATACGTAGGAGGTATCGTATTATGACTCAGTACCTGGTATACTATCTTGATGTCTTGCGACTGACAAGCTACGATATTGCTACGTGATGCCGAGATCCAGTACTTCGCGGCTGTCCCAGATCAAAGCCTAGTAAGTGTATGTAGCGAAATTTTACAGGAGAGGCAAATAAACATTTTGTTAAAAAAAAATAGTAGCAGAGACCTTTATCTCACAAGACTTTGTTTAATATAAAGAAGTATAACTTGCTGTATAAGACAAACTATTGAAACTTAATATATGTATCTTTTTAGAACTTTTATGTATGAACTTTTCACTAACAACTGATTACAAAAAAATAATAGAAAAGTTATGTCAATTACAAAACTAAACCTAGCAAGTGGTACAAAATGGTAAATTTTACTGCTTGTAAGCAGTAAACTCTTAAATGTCAAATATAAAATCAAGCAAATGCTTACTTTGAAATCCGGATTAGGATTACCATTTTAATAAGGTATGGTAAAATTGTAGTATAGTGCATTGGGGTAATTTCAAACTACAGAAATTCTGCTCGGGTAATTTCGGAATGAATCTTGATTATGATAAAAATAACGGTGTGTTTTATGGTAATTTCAAATAATACGACTTATGAAATGACCGTAAAGCACCCTATTTAATTGCAATCTAGGGGATTTAAATGATTTTAAAATTACTGACTACCAGTCCTTTCCCGCAGAGCTTCGCTGCAAAGTACTTGCTAACAATTTACTACACATTGAAACTTCCCAAAAACATCATTCTAAGCCGATAAATGTCCACTGCTGGACATTGGCTTCCCCCAGTAGGGTCATTGGCATAACGAGTCATTTTTTTTTAAAGTTGTCTCGCACTTGTTTTTTGTTTTTGTAACTTTTAATATGATTTCCACTCAGAATCGCGGGCTCTTTCGATCCTGATAGGAGAAATTTTTGGTATCATCTTCTGCTACGAGTGTATGCATGTGCATAGCATTCGAATATCACGTGTATAAACAGTACTACATACGCGACTATCGGCTTACCAGCGAAAATATAAAAACGGCAATAAACATTCAATCAGCAATGAGTTTTTCAAAAACTTTTGTACGAAATATCATTTGATATTCACAAGTCTTTACGGTGAAGGAAAATATTGTGAGGAAACCTGCTGATACCTGCAAAGAAATTCCAGTGTGTATGTGAAGTCCCCAAAAAGTACTGGACCAGCGTCGGGACCACGCCAAATAGGCACGTTTGATATCGAGTTGTGGAAAGAAATAGAAAGAAATGACAATCACAAAACAATAGCAACAAGTATTGATATTATTTGATTTGTTTTATCAATACCTTCGTCGTAATTTGAAGCTTCTGATAATTTGTCCAGAGTTCTTCCATAGAGAGACAACGGACAATACCGACAAATAATGCACGTAATGATAGTGACGTCACGAATTATCGAAGATTCAATTTTGTTTATTATCAAAAAGAAAAATTTTTTGGTCGGTTCTTCGTCGGTTAACAACCAAAATGCCCTATACCAATCGTCAGTAGAAACTAAAATAATTGTAAACAAAGCCTAAATAATTGCATAATTCCATAATACTTTTAAAACACAATCTTGGTCTCGTCACCAACTTAAAACCTTAAGCCTTGAGTTCACATACACTTTTAGTTAAAATTATTAATATTTTGGCCACTTTGATGACGCTGCTGCCCGTCATGGATCGTCGATAAATAAATGGTCAATATCAATTCAATTCCTCAGTCGACTCTTACGACACCCGCGGCGCGGTGACAAAAACCGCAGGCAGGGAGCGCGGGAGCGGCGACCATTAGAACGCAAACTTCACTCATTACTGACTTGATAGGTTTTAGTTATTGTTACATTTGAATTCCTTGTACGACCCTTCGTCAATTTTTAAAATCAAAAACCTAGTAAGGGACCATTTCCATATTCAAAAATCTAGTGTGTTCCATTTACAAACTCAAAAACTTAATATAGCGTGCAGTTGCCAGGTTTTTGGACTTGAAAATGTTACTTACTAGGATTTTGAATATGTTGGTGGCATGTGAGAAATGCCCTTGCTAGATTTGGTGGGTTTCGTAACTTTAATTCTAATTAAGATAGAAATACAGGTGTTTTTGCATTAGACGCAGCTCAACATTTGGGGCAGATACATTTAAAAAACGTATTTTGACAAAAAATGTCCCTTGCTAGGTTTTGATTTGGGACAGCCGTTCGGGTCCATAACTTTGAATAACAATATCTCCAAACTTATCTATTTTTAAACTTCGGGACCGTTACAGGATTATTGCTGATAGCCTAAGGAGTCACCCAATTCATTTTTCTCCCGTGTTCAAGGCCACACACTGTATAATATTTTATTTGCTTGCCGGCAGTGTGAACGCCCAGCGACCAACATAAATACTGTGCATGCAGGGCTCGGATACCGGCTTTTACTCCATACAAAAGAACGGTCCGAATTTCGTTCTTTTTTGTTCTTCGGTATATCAATTCTTTATTAATTGAAAAATACGGCGTTGGTAATTTCATAACATTTTGAGTACATACTACTTAAAGAATATAAAACATATTAAATTTTGGGCTATTTCGAGGTTCTCGAAAAAAACCGGTTCCGAGCCTTGGGTGCATGGTGTGAAGAACTTGATAACACGAGAAATTTTGGTGAAGGAAGCGTAGTATCGTTTGGTAGCTAAAGTTTCGTAACCAGCTTCGAAATGGGAATAAAATCCCAGTAGGTAACTGGCTATAAATCTGGATTATACCATTACCGATTTGTAACTACCAGCTACGAGATGGAAACGTTATTCGGGAAACCATGTTTCCCATTTGGTAGCCAGCTGCCAAATCTGGCTACCAAACGTTACTAAAGCAAAAGAAAATAGTTAAATATGTTTGAGTCGCGTGTTATAATTTCTAATAATATTAGAAATTATATTATAATGTCTGGACAAATCCATCGAACTCCCCATCGGCACACAAACCTCTTCAAGGTTTTGCCAATGATGGTTTTGCCAAAGTTATTGTAATTACCTATAAAACTTTTTTTATTCAACAAATAAAAAAAAGAGGAATTTAATTTTCGACAAATTTAAGTTCAAATTTCTACTCTTCATGTCAAATTATCAAGTTTATCACGTCATGCACCAAAAATATCTGTCATTTACTGGCACGGAATCTGTACTTGATAGCTCATCACTTTCCCCTTTGGTGGGATCAGTGCCTAATGACATATTTTCTGGTATAGATTTATGCTGTAAGTACTTTTTTAAACAAATGTCGGCTTAACATAATGGTTTCATAAACAAAATCAAAACGAAATAATGCAGCAAGTGGGTACTACAATATTGCGAATTTTAATCGGTTTCTAAGCCATGGTTCCTAACGATGACTGATATGCACGCACCGTCTAAGATAACTAGGTTACCTTCAAAGACACCATGAAACATTTACGTTGCAAAGTACTTAAACAACACCCCACTCATATATTCTCTTAGGTTGGAAGAAGAAGCGAGTGAAGGTATAAACGCAAACAGAATGGGAACTTTAGATACTAGAGGGCGCTATACCACCCTGAAACACGCTAACGATGTGCTGCACTTAGCCAATCTGTAGGCTTAGCACATGATCGGTGGGACAGTATGTCGCCGCGAGATAGATCTCCCGTCCTTTACTAACTATATTAACAAAAGAGGGACGGATAGTCTATCTCGCGGCGAGATACTGTCGCACCAAGCATGTGCTAAGCATACTGCAATCGTATACAATAAGCGACAAGTCACGTGACCATGATAATGTATGGAAATGATCACGTGACTTTTTGTTCGATTCTTTATTTCTCATACATTTATTACTTATCGTATACAATTGCAGGATGCCATCTTGGCTAGTCCTGCCGACTTCCCTGCGGCCCTACAGCGAAAAACGTAATTCGTAAATTTGCAGACTTTGTCTCTCTCACTCTAATGACGCCTTCGATTGAGTGACAGAGAAGTATCGAAATTTACGGATTTCGATTTTCGCGGGAGTAGGCCTGTTCCTAATTACCTAACCTTATTTTAAATACATTCAGAAAAGGAGGTTCTCACTTCGACTGATTTTTTTTGTTACTGGATATTTTTGAGAGTAATGAACCAATATTTTTTATCGAATGGGTACACCGCCTATATGGTCCAGTTTGTACCAAGTCAGGGTCTGATGATGGGACTTCCAGAAATCGGTTGAAGTCGGTTTTTTTAATTTCGTGATGATTTGACAAATGCTTAGTCTTTCCAATTTTCATGTTAATAAAGTTTGCCCCCTGGGTCCTTGCGTGATGTGACAGAATAACGAAAAGTCAAAGTCAAATAATTAGGTATACATTACTTTTAGGGGACATAATACAATAATGAGCCCTGTGGAGCAGAAATATAAAAAAAAATTTTTGACCACCGTAATTGTCATGTTTCCTTACAACAAAAAAAGGTGATTTACCCTAACAATAGCCATCATAGTGATAAAAACGTGACTGATGCAAGCGATGATAACAACACTGTGCCCACAGTATTCTTGTGTCGGGCCAGGGTTAGTAAACATCGGAGCTAATTACTAGACGTCGTTCCAAGCAAACGCTTATCCTAGGGATGACCTAAGATATATCTTACTATAATCATTATTAGCCTATGATAGAACACTGCTGGACGTAGGCTTCTTAATAAAAACTTCATTTGAATGAACAACTTTTATTTGCCGGAACTTTTTAAATATATTTGACATAGGTCCACTTATCTTTAGGTTAAGTAATACGCGACATCTAGTAACAATAATGTCATTTCTGACTGAATATACTACGATACTCCTCCTGGAGTATGTGTGGCTGCTCCCGCGTTTCCGTTACTGCAGCTGTGGCCGGGTCGCATCCCACGAAGGTGGGACGGTCGTTATATTTATATGGGTATGTGCATGTATAAGTCATATTAGTTATATAACTATTGCCGAAAACATCTCCAAATAAGAAGTCTTGATTGGCCGATTTCTTTACCGAGTCCATTGTGTCTCTGGGATAATGTTTGGTTTGTAGCATCCTCGAAATGGTGTTTTAACGCTGTAAAATGGAAATTTTACAGTAAGTATGTGTTAGCAATGTACAAGTTGCGAAAAATTCTCAAAATTGAGAGAATATACTCGGAAATTTCCGAGAATTGTCATGAGAATTTAAGAGTAAGTTCTCACTGATACTAATGTTTCCATGACAACTTATAAAAATGTGTTATATCCCTTAGTCGACTCTTACGACACTCGCAGGAGGAGTTGAGGTAATGACAAATTAGTACATTACGACACAAGTGCGAAAAACATGAAATTCGAAACGAGTGGCGATGGTCATCAGTCCACCTTGCGAGGCCTAATGGTGCTCCGACTCGCCTTCCGTTAAGTGGTCGCCACTCGAAAGCCTTTACGCCTCAACGGCCATCGGTTCTACGCTCAATGTGCCCTGCCCACCGCCATTTGCAACTTCTGCTTAGCGATTCGGAGAGCAATGTCGGTTATTTTGGTTCTGCTGCAGATGGTCTCAATTCTAATACGATCGCAGAGATCTATATCATATGTGTAGCGCTTGTGGCCTAGCGGTAAAACGCACGGCTGCTACGCAGTGGTCGTGGGTTCGATCCTCGGCTCGTACCAATGAGCTTTTCAAAAAGTTATGTACGAAATATCATTTGATATTCACAATTGCTTAACGGCGAAGGAAAACATCGTGAGGGTACCTGCAATCTGCGTACACCTGCAAAGAAATTCAAGGGTGTATGTGAAGTCCCCAACAAGTACTGGACCAGCGTTGGGACCACGCAAAATAGGCACGTTTGATGTCGAGTTGCGGAAAAAAATGGCCAGAATACAACAACAACTCGTGTGTAGTTTTCTTTATTTCCTTATATGTAATAGGAGTAAAAATAAATAACTAAATAAAATAAATATCTTGGGACATTTTACACAAATCGACCTAGTCCCACGGTAAGCTCAATTAAGGCTTGTGATGTGGGTATCAGGCGACGATATAAACGCTATAACGCTAAATAATAAATAGATACATATACATACTTAAATACATACACAGCCACGACCAAGGAACAAATATTTGTGATAAATAAAATATTTTAAAATAAAAATAAAACCGCCTTCAAAAATTCGCCCGAACTAAAAAGTAAAAAATAATTTTGGTTTCTACTTCTTAGGATTTCCTACCCAAACCTTTAAACCTTTTACCCTATTCATTGAAATAAAATTTTATGGCTAGGTATCCTACAGATTTCTTAGAAGTCGGTGCCAAGCCAAATACAGGTACAAATAGGTATATATTAGATAGAGCTTTGTAACTTACTGTCACTCCGATTATGTTTTTATCAACAGAATGATCTACCTCAGTCATTTTGATGAAAGCATAACCGGAGTGAGAGTAAATTCCAAAGCTCTATCAAATACAGTCATATACTCGCGAAGTGAACATATTTGGCTTGGCACCGACTTCTAAGAAATCTGTAGGATACCTAGCCATAAAATTTTATTTCAATGAATAGGGTAAAAGGTTTAAAGGTTTGGGTAGGAAATCCTAAGAAGTAGAAACCAAAATTATTTTTTACTTTTTAGTTCGGGCGAATTTTTGAAGGCGGTTTTATTTTTATTTTAAAATATTTTATTTTTTGCTTTTTAGTAGTGTAAAATCGTTATTTAGTATGCTCTAAATAATTATAATTAGAATGTACTGCACTGTAATAGTCCAGAAAACCTGAACTGGATAACTTAAATATTCAATGAATTATCCCATTATCAAGGAGACATACATTGTATCATCTGCAGGTATGAATAATTTCAAAGATTATAGGTAACAGCCTTAGCATGCCTATATTATTTAAAGAATCACTAACCGCTAACCAACATGTCATAACTACTAAACAAACACTTGAATAGATCTCGAAAATGTATGACAGTTGTTATATTCAAAGAATTATCCTCCAACTCCTAATCGTTAAGAAGTTATACCTTTCGTACATGAGACTATGACCACCTAAAGGCAAATACTCAAATAGCTTCCAAAATACATGAACTATGTTATATTTAAAGAATTATCCCCCAACTCCTAATCTCTAAGGAGTTGTACCTTCCATCATCAACTCACCGACATGAAAGGATGACCACCTAAACGCAAATACTCGAATAGCTTCCAAAATACATGAAATATGTTATATTCAAAGAATTGTCCCCCAACTCCTAATCTCTAAGGAGTTGTACCTTTCATCATCAGCTCACCAACATGAAAGGATGACCACCTAAAGGCAAATACTCAAATAGTTTCCAAAATACATGAACTATGTTATATTTAAAGAATTATCGCCCAACTCCTAATCTCTAAGGAGTTGTACCTTCCATCATCAGCTCACCGACATGAAAGGATGACCACCTAAACGCAAATACTGGAATAGCTTCCAAAATACATGAAATATGTTATATTTAAAGAATTGTCCCCCAACTCCTAATCTCTAAGGAGTTGTACCTTTCATCATCAGCTCACCAACATGAAAGGATGACCACCTAAAGGCAAATACTCAAATAGCTTCCAAAATACATGAACTATGTTATATTTAAAGAATTATCGCCCAACTCCTAATCTCTAAGGAGTTGTACCTTCCATCATCAGCTCACCGACATGAAAGGATGACCACCTAAACGCAAATACTGGAATAGCTTCCAAAATACATGAAATATGTTATATTTAAAGAATTGTCCCCCAACTCCTAATCTCTAAGGAGTTGTACCTTTCATCATCAGCTCACCAACATGAAAGGATGACCACCTAAAGGCAAATACTCAAATAGCTTCCAAAATACATGAAATAGGTTATACTTAAAGAATTATCGCCCAACTCCTAATTGCTAAGGAGTTGTACCTTCCATCATCAGATCACCAACTTAAAACTTTAATGACTAGACGCAAATACTTGATTAGTCTTCGAAAATAAATGAAAAATGTCATGTGTGCCTACAACATTTGAAGAGTTCCCTCGATTTCTCCAGGATCCCATCATCAGATCTGAATTCGGTGACAATGGGACCAACTAGAAGGTATACCCTTTCAAACAAAAAAATAATTTTTCAAATCGGTCCACGCGTCTTCGAGTAATCGGGGAACATACATAAAAAAAAAAAAAAGATTTCGACGAATTGTAAACCTCCTCCTTTTTGAAGTCGGTTAATAAATACACAAATAATACCTTCGCCGGGATTTGAACCCGGAACCTCCAGCTTCGTAGGCAGAGTCACTACCAACTAGGCTACGGAGGCTGACAAAATATCAATAACCCTAACATCACTATTTGAGTTGGTGCTCTTAATTTTTTTCACAAAATATTAACCGCAGCAATAAAAAAAAAACAAAACCCGCGTCAGGCGTTAAAACTTTGTCCATTATTTATGGTATTCTCTTCACAAATTTAGTTAAAAATTCCGAGTGGAGGCGTTAAAATAATTACTATGTTCGTACGCGGAAACCTGATTATGGTAACTAACTTATCCTTGCATAATACTAGACTGATATTACGGCTATGTGGCAAAAGAGAGCAAATCCTGATTTCAACATTTTCAGCGAAGCAGATTTGTTATTTAACTCACAAATATAACCTTTTAATAATATCGCAATAATTGTTAGTAAATGAGGAAGGTTAATATACTTATCATTCTTATACAGAGTGTTACAAATATACCGATGTTCCGTTTTGCGAGTATCTATTTAGTCATATTTTATGGTTTTGTTATGACTTACACTTTCGTACTTTTTTTCCAAGCATATGCATTGTAAATTTATTATGGTATAAATTATAATGTATGTATGTAAATTCTTTATTGTACACAAAACACAGGCAAAAATAGGCATTTATACAAAAATTTTGACAGGTACAAAGGCGAACTTATCCCTGTAAGGTATCTCTTCCAGTTAACCTTTATTATGGTTAATAAATTCATAAAATCATTTAATAATTAATAGTATTACTTATCCCTTTGATTGTTTCTACGTTTAGTATCTACCTAAGCGTAGAGTTTTGTTTTTCAATTTTTTTTTTTTTATTATGCATGGTGGTGGTAAAATGTACAATAATTATTTAGAGAAACAAGCCCGACCGAGTTATTTGCCGGATTTTATTGATTTTATTGTGTATGACGATTTAAAAGTGTTTGTTGCTATACCTACTCGAATATAGAATCGTTTGACTATGACTTTAGAGGTAAAAGTGAAGTAAAAAGAGCCTTTTTCTCGATTATCGTGCACTAAGCCCGCATTCACAATATGCGACTGGCGAGTGCAGCGCGTACTGTGTTGTAACTCTTTTCTTGCACGAAACCTTTAAAAATAAATGTTAGGAAAATTCATCTAATTTGCATAGTGTAAACACTTGTTTATATACAAGCGCAACTATGTAAATGTTACATATGTTTATGTATAATATGTAGATACTAATTTGAGAATTTACTGTCTAATTAATTTGGGTTATTTTTAAGTAAACTTAGGAAGAGATAATCATTACTCCTTACTGACAATTTTTATCTGTAAACTAATAGATTTATTTTTATAAATGAAGCATGGATTTTTTATTGCTGTCCATGATAAAACATGTCGACCTGTGTAAAAATCTAAATTTGTCAAAATTGGGATTTACTATCTTTTGTTTTCAATTAATAAGCGTGAAATTATGATATCGTATGCAACGCGCTTCTAGTAGAAATTAAGGCTCTATTTTAGATCAAAAATAGTAGTGGTTATTAAACTTTTAGTGCCTGTCACGATATAAAGGAAGAAATGTTTATGTTAAACATACAAATATACGCCTTAGCCGAGATTTGAAGTAAATATTTTACCCCGGAACCTGAAGCTTCGTAACTCACACCAACTAAATTTGGTTATTGGAACACAAAACGGGTAGAAACCTAAACAAAAACAGTAAATACCTAATTTAAAAAACGCACGATATAATACGAAAAGGAAAAACAGATTATCGTAAGTAAGTAACAACCCTTCGCAACCTTTGTGACATACCGAATCGCAACTTTTGTCAACCTTCGATCCGCTCGGTTACCTTTGATAGCACCCAGGGGAAAAATGCAATATGGCGGTTCTCCCGCGGATTAAAGCGAGGTTGAAATAAATAAAAACCATAGATTGGACTAGCTTAATATAGGTAGCTTTCTAGCAGTGGTATCAGAATTAGCAATGTACCGACGAGAATTTCTTAAGTTGCCAAACTTCTATAGAGAATGTTCTCAGCAATTCAAATTTTACAAGCAATCGAATCATGCTAAAACCGTTGTAGATAGATACCTTTTAAGGTATATTTTATGCATTGTTTACTGAATTGTGAAATAGAATATTCTTTATAACATTTTTTATAAGTTCCCATGGAAACATTCTCAATGAGAACTTACTCTTATTTTTTCATAAAATTCTCGGAAATTTCCAAGTACCTATATTCCCGCAATTTTGAGAATGTTCTGAAACTTGTCCATTGCTAATCAGAATACAAAAATAAATATATACCTATTTGCACTATAATTATATGCCTTAGTGGTTTGCACTAACAATTATTAATAAGTATGAAATATAAATAATTAATTACAAAACGCTTTTTTCTTTACAGTTTGTAGGTGATATCGGTTCAGAAATACCGCAGCTCATACCTTCTTTCATAGTTTAGCTGCACGACAGAAGTTTGTAAAGAAACGCATAGTTGAGGAAAGTCTTTGTGGTGGAAAAAAGCTGCATAATAGAGCTTAGAGTATGCTAAAACTGTTATGAGTAAAATAATATAAGCACATAATAAATGTTGACATTACAAGTAACAACAAGCACAATTAACATTTTTAGGAAAACAAACAGTAATATTGTTCTAATCTGAGATTCTATCTACATTTAATTGTTCTTCTCAGTTGTTGTACCTATATGTACTGGATTATGATATGAACTAAATATTACGAAAATAATGTTTCGATCTATTTAAATAATTACGTGCCTGTTTATGATTAGTTACTAAAATACCTATAGATAAACACCTATAGAAATTACAGGATGAACGATATGAAGTGTTTAAAATTTCAAAGGACTGCGATTTTTTAGTTTCAACAATTTATTAGTATAAGTAAGAAAAAAACAAGAGAAAAAAGCTTACATTTTGTGACTGAATTTACTTTTAGTCAAATAATATGACTACCCTTGACTATGGTTTTCACGTTTGTGCTCCAGTGGTAGTGGTATTTGTGCCAGTGAAATACGATTGCTTTCTTCATTGCATTTATACTAGCATGTTTAATTGCTCACACCTTTCTCTTTAAATTAGACCAGACAAAAAGTGAAACTCACTGCACTGGAGAAATGACACGTGAAATTCGGTTTGCAGCCATTTTTGGTTCTTACGAGATTTCTACGCCGAAGCTCAGACTTGTTCTTATTTTTGCGGTCTACAACCTAAATTTTTGCGTAATGGCGAAACGAGACCTATTCTTATTGGAAATAAACAAACTGGAACCTACCTTTATCATTATTACAGAGACACATCTAAAACCATCAATCAACAATAATCTAATAAACATCAAAGGATATAATCTATTTAGACATGATAGGTGTACTGGTAGAGGTTGGGGAGGAGTCGTGATATATGTAGCAAAAGAGCACAAAAATATCCCAATATTTTCAGAATTACACCCAGACTATAATAACCAAAACAATGTGGAAGCGCTTTGGGTTAATATTAACTATTGTAATTTTAAATTACTACTTGCTGGTGTATACCGTCCTACACACTACACCTTAGAAGATAGTGACGCAACCTTGTTTGAGACAATTAGAGAGGCATCAACGACATGTACAGGAGCGCTTCTTATAGTAGGGGACTTCAATCTACCTGATATAAGCTGGCCATTACAGAAACTTGATGGTTATAACGCTCTTCATGATAAGTTTCTGGAAGTCTTTACTGATACAAATCTCCATCAGCTTGTAGCAAAGCCGACTAGAAAAAGGAATGATGAAGAGTCACTATTAGATTTATTCCTATGCAATGAGGAAGATCTTTGCACTGGTTTAGTTCATCACCCCCCAATTGGCAAGAGTGATCATTTGGTTTTACTGTCTACGTTGCAATTTCAAGTCGACCACACACCGGGCATTGCTATGAAACAACAACGCAAAGACTTTTTCAAAGCAGATTATGATAAGATCAGCTTGTTACTTACCGATTCATGTTCTAATATCAGAGATGACCCTAACTGCCAATCTGCTTGGGCCCATGTAAAAAATAAAATCCAGGATGTGATAGCGGATGTAGTACCACTAAAACGAAAATGTAGAGTCAATGTCAATAAACCATGGATTGGAGCTGACATAATTAAATTAACTAATCAGAAGCTGATGAAATGGAAACTATATAAACTTAGTAACTCGGAAGAAATCTATAAAGAATATAGAACACTAAACAACCAAATTATTTCTAAAGTTAGAAAATCACGTATCGAATTTGAAAGGAATGTCGTTTTAAAGACCCCTAAACTTTTTTATAGCTATATTAGACAAAGCTTATTATCAAAGGTATCTGTTCCTCCAGCATTACGAGAAGTGAGTTCACAAACAATCAAGAGTGGGAGTAAAGAAGTAGCAAATATTTTTGCAACCCAGTTTAGCAAATCATTTGTAAGAGAACTTGATACAGTGCCCATTCCGCCTGTCGGTACTCCGAGACTGCTTAGATCCTTGGAAGAAATTGTTTTCACCCCTGAAGCCGTGGAAAAAACGATTAGCACTTTCAGAGATGATTCCGCTATGGGGCCAGATGGTATTCCGGCAACTTTACTGAAGAAATGCAGTCACGTGTTGGTTGAGCAACTTTCTCATATAATGACACTATCCTTCATGTCCGGTACTATACCTCAAGATTGGAAGGAAGCGACCGTTACACCAATCTACAAGAAGGGTGATAAATTAACAGCTGCAAATTACAGGCCAATAAGTCTAACGTGCATTGCCTGTAAAGTAATGGAGAAAATTATTGCTACATGTATGAGGAACTTCTTATCTGAAGAACATATCATACTCGAAGAACAACATGGTTTTGTACCGAGACGGTCAACAGTGACTAACCTGTTAGTTAGCCTGGATTACTGGACCAAGAACTGGAATGAGCATATTCCAACGGATGTGGTTTATTTGGATTATGAGAAGGCCTTTGACCGAGTACCTATAAGAAGGCTTATTAGTAAGTTGGAACACTACGGCATTCGCGGACGGCTTCTAAGATGGATTCAGGGCTTTCTTAGTGGAAGAATATTACGAGTCAGAGTGGGAGATGACCTGTCCGAACCTACCGAGGTACTTAGCGGTGTTCCACAAGGATCAGTCCTCGGACCAATTCTTTTTGGAATATTTGTAACGGATCTAAAGTCTATTGTCACGTCGGGACTGTCACTCTTTGCTGACGACACGAAAATTATGGGAAACCCACTTCTAATGCACAATACGATACAGGAGGACCTAGATCGAGTTGTAAAGTGGACACAGGACTGGCTAATGACACTTAATTCTGGAAAGTGTTCCGTTCTTCATATTGGGGCGAAAAATCCACAACTCCCTTACACAATAGAATCGCAAGTCCTAAAGAAAGTGAACTCGCATACAGATCTTGGTATCACAGTGACTAGTAACCTTAAGTGGGATACTCACATTCTTGGTATAACGAAAAGTGCCAACTCATTATTATACCTTGTACGGAAGACTTTCAAGACAATTGACAAGCCATTATTTATGAAATTGTATAAAATTTACATCAGACCTCTTCTTGAGTATGCCTTCCAAATATGGAGCCCGTACTTACGGAAGGACATAACGCTCCTTGAAAAGGTGCAACGTAGAGCAACCAAATTGGTGTACGGATTACGTAATAATTCCTACGAACAACGGCTGCTCAGTCTTGGTTTGACAACACTGGAAGTAAGAAGACAGCGAGGTGATCTAATTGAAACATATCGATACCTTTAGGCTCAAAGGGCGTAAACGCCATTTTGGCCAAAATGAGTTTTTAATGCAGTTTTGTTCAGTTTTTTTTTCTCTATCGATATGTGTAGTTAAAACAACGAAATTCGACAATTTAGGGCATATACGACCCACGCATTTATAGGAGATTTTTTAAAAGCAAGAGGCGTATTTGATACTTTTACACATTTTTTTGTTTATTTAGGTAATAAGTTCAGTAATAAAAAAAATGAAGAGGTCTTATAACCAAGTTGTTATAAAATGTTTATCATACAAAACTAAACAAGCTCATACGACGTAGAAATTATGCTACTTTATTTAGGTAATATGACTCTAGTAGGCTAAATTAGGTTCATACGCCCGTATCCTTGCATTGTAAATTTTAAAATTGACTCATAAGCCCTAACGTAGTAGGCATGCAGCGCCTCGCTGATAGCCCTATGTACTATGTGCAAGCGAGATAGTATTCATGCGACTAAAAGATGTGAGCTGATGAGAGTGATATTAGATGCCCGTCGTCGTTTGTTTATAAGGTATGTTGATAAGTTTGCATTAAACTTACCTATTTTTTAGTATAATAATTATAAGAAGGTGTTTATTTATATGGATGGGATTCGGGATGGTACGTTTATAAAATAGTTATTTTAATAAACTCATTACCCACTTTCATGTAACAATACCTACCTGCACATAATGTCAGCGATAAGTAGTTATCTGAACGGTAGCTAATAATTATAATATGTAGATGTTAGTAAAGATTCTATCGTTTATATTGGATGAATTATTGGTTATTAACTCTTACAAAATAATAGGTAAGTCTTTTATCACAATATTGTTAATTATTTTGTGAATTAGTTGGTACTCATTGAATTGAAACTGTACAGTTAATGTGATAAATTAATGTAAAATATGTCAATCAATATTAATGTCATGGGATTTTTTTAGAGCTCCGACCAAAACTCCGTTTTTGGAGCTTTTATGGAATCAGTCCGGTACTGTAAATCGGTTAAAGATGTTTATTTCTATGCTGGTATCTGTTTATTTTAAGGCGTATCGCATTAGTACTTTAACTGGTTACTAATAAGGTCTGTGTGTACGCCGCAAATTTGTGTAATGTTTTGCCTCTTACGCCCTATGATAACAAAACTTTTTGACTTATACGCCCCAAGAAATATACATATTATGGATTTTAGGCTTGTTAAGTTATTTTAATATTGCAAAACTGATTACGTACTGATTACCTATACTATAGTAATGATTCATTGTCATTATCCAATTATAAAGTAAGAATGAACAGTTATTGTGTTAGTAAACCTACAGTATAGAACCGAATGATCATCATTCTAAATCTATGTATGCTGGCGTACCTGGATACTGGCGTATGTTGCAAGTGTGAAATGAAAAGTATAGACAGATAATGTGATAAGAATGGGTGACATTGCGTATAAATTTACGTTGAATTCCAGTCGACATTTTTAATTTACAGTACGCACAGTTATATTTTTTGGTGCTGTGCGTTTTAAACATAAATTTAATTTAATGATAAAGTATTTGAAAAGTCTTCTACTTCATTTAGTATGTAATTAATATCTACATAATTATGAAATGATAATTATAAAAAGAAAGAAATGCTATGTGAGAGTAAAAGATCTTAAATTGTGTCTATCTAGGTTTTATAGAAAACAAAAGATAAAGATTTGTGATTATTAGTCTTCTAAAAGCATGCTATTCTATTTGATTTAGTAGTTAATATGTATGTGTTGTTAATTATAAGGAAAAATAATACTAAATTAGAGTAAACGTACGTTACATTGCGTCTAGAATATTTTTGAAAAAAATAATAACAAAGATGTTATCATTATTATTTGTTGTTTGTAAGAAGCTTATCAAAACTTTTATCTGGAGTATAGCATTATATGGGTGTCAGGCGTGGACCATGACGAAAAAGGACAGAGAGATACTGGAAGCCTTTGGAATGTGGAGCTGGAGAAGAATGGAGAAGATAGTTGGACAAAAAAATCACAAATGAAGAAGTCCTTAAAAGAGTGAATGAAAACAGGAGTTTGCTAAAGATAATAGAACATAGGAGAGGGAAAATGTTTGGTCACCTTATGCGACATGACGCTTTGATAAAAAAAACATAATAGAAATAAGGATTGAAGGAAAGCGAGGAAGAGGGAGACCTAGAGGAAATTACATGAAACAAATAAAAGAGAAAGTAGACGTTGTGTCGTACAAGGAAGTCAAGAAGGTGCCTTTAGACAGAGTTAGATGGAGACAGTTACATTCATCAGTTACGCCGACAAGAGTTTGACTCTTAAATTTATGATGAATTGTTGTTTGTTTTACTGGTTTCATATCGCATTTTAATCTGGGTTTTGGTAGTAGCTTAATTGTCCAATAACGCCATTAACATTATTTTTATCCCTAGACATAAAAGAAAAATATAATCAGCAACAGTATAGTCATTGTAGACATTTTTTTAAATAATAGCAGCAACCTTTTAATTGTTTGTAAGATTTTTTTAAATCCCACGGTGTATTATACACCCATTCAGAGCATTGCCTATGTTATGAATGAGTTTATAAGACCGATTATAACTATAGTAGTTGTGATATACGCCCCATTTAACCTTTCTTTTCCCTACATTCTTTGCATATTATGTGAAGTTTAAGGGCGTAAACGCCATTATTTCAAAAAGTTAAGGGAGTATAACACACCCTTTTTCTTTATTTATTCATTTATCCTAAATGATTGATATTCAAAATGTTTATCTTCAAAATTCAAGTACGTTGGCCAAAATTTAAGTTATTCTGCCAAAAAACAAAGAAGTTATGATTTTTTTTCTAAAACACTTTTCTTTTTTTGCTTCTCCTGTAAAGTGGCAATTTGGCGTTTACGCCCTTTGAGCCTAAAGGTATCGATATAAGATTCTACATGACTATTACGACTTACCCAATTTAAGGAACATATTTGCGATGAGTATGAATCATCATTTGATAGGCCACAGCTTAAAAATCACTCGATTACCCGGCACAAGCAATCCTAGAAAACACTTTTTAACAAACCGAGTTGTACAACAGTGGAATAAGTTACCAGAGTCAGTGATAAGTGCCCCAAGAGTGAACAGTTTCAAAAACAGACTTGACAAACATTTAAAAGAAATTAAATATAAACTTTATTAAAAATAATCAATAAATGCAGTGATATACACGCATCAGCTTTCAGCTGCTAGTGTATCATTACATATAATAATAATAATAAGTAATTATACACGTAGCGGGTTACCTACACTAATTCACTTAATATGTAATATCGCGGAATACAAAAATAATTTTGTTCATCCTTCCGCAAAAACTTGTATAAATTAAACCACCCAGAGATAATGATAGGGGTCGTGTCATTACATTATCCTTAGTATTTTTGATAAACATAAATAAATTAATCCCTTCAAAATTTTCTGCTTTTAGCCCGAAAAGTATTCAGTCCATTGTACATTAATTAGTCAAATATTATCCCATGATATTTATTAATTATTATTATATAGCTTATATGCCTAAAGCATAATATATTATGTTTACCTGTAAATATTGACATGAGCCCCAAGAAATTACTTCCCTGCCAATCAATTAACGCAAACTTTACAAAGTTTAAATGTACAAATACACCTACCACGAACTTCAAAAACCGTAAATTTTGATCCGTCTCCGTCACTCCAAGGAAGGCTTCATTGGACAAATAAAGACAGATGCTCGAAAGTTTCAACCTGCTGTTCACGCGTTGTAAAAGTCACGAAGACTTCCAGAAGCTTTAAACATTAACGCAAATTCGGCAGAACATACCTCAAACTTTCAACTTGACGTTCTTTATTTATGTTTCTCTTATTTATATCCAAAGCCAGGACAGGTAAGGTACAGTTTGTGAAGTTTTAATCCCGCCGCCGTCGGCAATCGGTCGGTAAGTCGTTTTAAATTAAAAGTTGTGGAGGATACTGATCCTGGATTTGCAGAGGGTTTGCGCCTAAGGAAACGATTTGGTTCGTGTGATCAATAAGCTGGTTCGGTTTCATTTTCGGGTTCTTTAATGTTGGACTGCACATTGTACATTACTGCAGACGCCGGGAAACCAAACTTAGCAGGCTGCGTAGGTATAGGTACGAATGAGACCTCCAGGCGAAGCAAGTACAGTGCTTTTCTCAAACTTGCAATGAAATAAAAAATTAGAAGTCAATACAGAAAAAAATAAGTCGAGAACTAAACGAATCTACAACATTAAAAAAAACTTTTGACGTCATTCTTTTTAAGCTGTTGGAGGTAATCTTTTACCCGTTGATATTGACATTACTTAGGTGAATATCTCAGCGTTTCAATCGGCATAATTTTTGCCGAAGTTTATATTCGTCACAATGTGCAACTTTGTCATTTGAAGGAGGCACGGTACCTTATACAAATGACGGAAAGTATCACATTGAGACGCTTAGAAACTTCGGCAAAAATGATGCCACCAAAATTAGGCGGTTGAAACGCTCAGATATTCACCCAGTTCTGTTTTCTTTATCAGGAAATCCCAGGACGTTGTGTCACTTTACAAGTTAATTCCGGCTTTTTACATTTTCAAAGCAGGTTTCTACCGTTACTTTGCAGTTCTAGCACTGCTACGTGATTATGAAGTGCCATAACATATCAAGTTCAGTCATTAAACCAGCGACACACTACTTTCTGGTCCAATTTGACGTACGTAATATCAACATTACATTGGAAGTTTGAAAAATTACAATGATCATTGATCACCTATCTTTACGTGTGCGTGCTGATTATGGGATTGAAGTGTCCGTGGCTAACCATATACACATATACCCTCAAATAAACACCTCGAAAATAGGATTATAGGCAGCTTCTATAAAATAAATCTTCTTACCTAGCTATTTCCATCGATTACAATTCACCTCGTAAATATGTTAGAGCGAAATAAATTCTCATTGTGTATTTCCTGTTTTATCACTGGATCCATAGTTTCGGAGATTTTTGGAACGTACAGAATATATACGAAACTATACCTCACGTGACCATTTCCATACTTTATTATTGTCACTTGACTTATCGCTTATTGTATACAGAACGGCATCTTGTCTAGGCCTGCAGCTCTGTAATTATTTGATTTTATAATCAGTTTTTAAGAGAAAGCATTTTTTCCAAGTCTTTGCCGTTATTTCTTTTCTGTCGAATAAGGTACGCCCGGCTAAGATCGGATCTAATGTAAGATCGGATGACCGCAATAACTACTAAAATAGTAGTATTTTTTTCTCACTCGCAATTTTATGCATGACGCCGTGATGACGCCATTTCACCCCGCCCCTCTCGCTAGTATGCAACAACCGCTCAACTGCATCAGTCATGAGCTATGAACGTTTAAAAAAATAAGTGTTTTTTTTTTCGAGAATTTTTGGAGATCCGATCTTTAACTGGAATCTATCTATCTAAGCTATTAGGTTGAGCGGCATCAAGTAAAATTATATTCAAAGCTTGTTTTTTTTATCACGTACACATCACACATCTGAGGGTAAAAGTTAGTGAGAATAAATTTATGTTTTTATTTTGTGACATCCTTTCAACTCGCCGAAAAATAGTCTGGTCTTACCCGAGTGTACCTTATTGAGCTCCCTTTAGCCTATAATAACTTGAGCTAGCACAGTCTTAAAATACCAGAAGGCTAGACCTAGTCTAGAAGAAGCTGTAATCCGTAAGCTAGGGATTTGCAGAAATCCTTCTAAATTAAAACTAGCTCCGACGCGCGATTTCATAAATGCGAACCTTCAGACACCAACTTGATTTAATATTTTTATGGTGGCGAGCAAGTGTACACACAAGGGGTCTATGATGGTTTGACGTTTATTGTTAATCCAGACATGTGTCACTTTCGCATATGTATAGGTACTAGTAAGTACAGTAATGGCGACACATGATAAAAACAGAAACATCAAAATACAATAGTAGATTACATCCCAAGGCCGTTTAAGTGAGAAATGTCTCGGATGACGTGTGATCCGAGGCTTTCCCATTTTACGACCGAGGTGCAGTATACCTACTATTTCTTAGCGCAGCGGCCGGCAAAGTGCTGTTTGCCGGCCGGAGGGCAAAAAATTAATATTTCAAAATTACTACTAATATTTTAAGATTTATAGTGTCGACACATCGATAAATGTAAATAAAATAATAATGAATGACTTAATATAATGCGGCTTAGTCGTGCCAACATGTATCTAAAACCTTTTTGACACCCACTTTCTGCCATTTATTCCACTAATGTGCGGCATGTCTTAAAAATCGATCTGGTTAGAGATCCATGTATTGAAAGTATCATCGCGTGGCAGTAAGAATAGATTTTATCACCACACCAAATCTTCCCGCGGGTGTCGTAAGAGTCGACTAAGCGTCATCATAGTGGACACACTATATAGTTGCCAATTACTATTAAGAATGAACTTTTCACAGTTTAGAAATGAGCCTTATTTATATGACGTTGAGACTATCGGAAAAATAGTGAGTCTTACCCTCATGTTAATAAAGATCTATAACTGTCAAAAGTTCATTCTTAGAAATCGGCAATTTTATAATGCGCTTGCCAACCCGCTTGCACAACGCGCAACGTGGCGATTATGAGCATTATTACCTCCTAAAGGTGCATTCAGACCAAACGAACATTCGCTATTCTAACCCTCCACTCTACGAAATCCGATCGTTACACAAAACGTGATTTCGTAGAACGGGGGATAGAACAGCGAATGCTCTTTTGGTTTGGTTTTATACATTTCTCAAAATTCATTAAATTTATATAATTGTTCTGACTATTAGAGACTTCATCTCTAGTTAATGTACTATATCTTTATTTATATTAAATCAAATTTATGTTTCGTTTTTAATTAATGCATGTTAGCCGTAAGATGTTATAAAACTATTATTTGAAAAAAGAAAGTCCCGCTGAGTTTCTTGCCGGATTCTTCTCAGGCAGTGGTGTAGGGTTAGAACCGGAGGTAGATTTTTTTTCTCTCATTCGCTATTTAGTTTAACGATTCAAAAGCGCTCGTTGCTGGGCCTAATTGAATAAAGAATATTTTGACTTTGACTTTGACTTTAACGCACCTTAATACGCATGATACGCGTAGGTACCTAATAGGAGAGGCCTAATACCTTTAGCAATATAAGGTAGACTGAAATAAGCTGTGAATGTAGTTTCCGTGTGGTGACGGTAGTAAGAATACATTTGTCACCACCACAACTCCTCCTGCGGGTGTCGTAAGAGTCGACTAAGGGATTAAAGTGTCAATGACCATTCTACAAGATTGATAATGGGCAGCAGCGTCATCATAGCGACACATTACTGCGATCGCCAATCCGCTTTCCCAGAGATTATGGGCATTTACCTCCTAATGCATCTATACACATAGTTTATAAGAAAGGCCTACGTCCAGCAGTGGACTAACATAGGCTGATGATGTGTGATGTATTGACACTTTTCTCCTTTCAGAAGAAATACAAAAAAAAAAA
>JALPQI010005604.1:0-49987 GCA_025490895.1 Thaumatotibia leucotreta
GTTGGTGGTTACCGGAAATACTAGAGAAATTCATACCATCAATACAAAGTCACTAAAAGTATTATAGCCGACTATTTATAGTCATTGGAATAGGGTAAAATTTCAAAAAAAAATGGGCGATGTTGGAAATCTAATTACATATAAATTGGGTTAATTTACAAGACTGTAACCTCAGTTACGCAATTATTTTGTTCATCCTTATAATTTTTAAGTCAATTACAAGCAACCTTTAGGGCTAAGCTTACAGAGATAAAGTTTGTTAATTAATATGAAAACACACAAAATAATTCGTAAGTGATGTTACAGTCTCGTGGATTTACCCTATATTCTTTTAGGTAAAAATAAATACTCATAATATGTTATACTTTTTTTTTGTAATAAATATATCCGTCAAATAAAATTATTTATTAGTATTATTTTTCCCTAGGCCTATTATGTAAAGAAAAGGCAATCTAACATTCATCTGACAAATATGTTTTATTCGACAATGATGAAACAGGCCCTTAATCTATTTTATATGCAAAAATGTTAATGCGTACTTAACTCTTAAACATCTCAAGGGTGCACCCAGGTGGGTATCATCAAAGGGAACAAGAGTTGTTTCTGACGGTCATCGCCCTTTGATCTCGCAATTAACGTGCCAAATATTTAATACCCTTTGTTATGAAGCGTCCAAAGGGATGGACAGGGATTAGCGAAATGCTTCGCTGTATATTACTTAGATTATTATCTAACACAGTACTGTATTAATTATGAATACTATATAATATGCAAGTGATCATTTATAATGTAATATTTTGTGTTCAGATCAGACAGACAATAAGAAATTGACATTATCACAGAATTAGATTTGGATAGAAGAAACAAGTTCATTCATTTGTATGGCGGCCGAGCGTGTCAGACTTTGTACTGAAGTTGTTACTTGCCTATGATTTTAAATATGTCTCAGGCCCTTGAGTATTAATATTTTTTTGTGTTGTTGCAATTAATATGACTTAAGGAGGCATTATTAATGTTTTTGTTCACTTCAACTTACAAAATTTGACACCCGAAAGCTGCAAGCTGCGATTAAAGACGGACAACTCAGTGGATTTCACTGAGTTCATTTGACACGCTAAGTAGATACGTTAGCTTGATCTATGGTATATATGACATCTGTGGATATTATAATGCCATAATGCCATCCGTGTGGCGACGGCAGTAAGAATATATTTGTTACCACCCCAACTCTTCCCAACAACATACCTACTTATTAATTTGATATTACAATGATAAATACCTACGTTGGATAAAAGTAGTAAAATTATAAGAATATGTATAAGCACTTTAATACAGCCCTATATTTGAACATCGAACATTTTAAAAACAGACTCCACAAGCATAGCAATTCATCGAACGCAATTAAAAACGCTCATATACAGGCTGTATAAATTTGCACTGGAAAAAAGATTACGAGCTGCCGGCATTCGGGATACGTGCTATTAACATACACCCGGCGACGATCTGATAACGCGCGTTTGTGAAAATTTAGTGGATGGGGTGTAATTACGGCGCGGCGATAGCATCGCGACGACACGCCTCCAGCGTTAATGTATCGGTGTCCAAAGCCGATAGTTTTTCAAATCGACGGATCAAAAGTTTCATCGTTGTAGGCTTTTGTTAACTTTTGTCAGCCTCCGTAGCCTAGTTGGTAGTGACTCTGCCTATGAAGCTGGAGGTTCCGGGTTCAAATCCCGGCGAGGGCATTATTTGTGTATTTATTTGTCACAAACATTTGTTCCTTGGTTGAGGCTGTATATGTATGTAAATACTTGTATGTATTTATCTATTATGTATATCGTCGCTTGGTACCCACATCACAAGCCTTAATTGAGCTTACCGTGGGACTAAGTCGATTTGTGTTAGATGTCATAAGATATTTATTTATTTATTTATTTATTTATACAGTGTATTACCAACTTACCATTACCCTGGCTTTTAGGAAAATGGACAATAATACGCATTACTAACAGTCATTTTCAATTATTCACATTTGAAGAATGGTTACATTAACTGTACAATTAATTTTATTTCCTTCAAACGATCAATGTAAAGCGTGTATTGCTTGGTTGTCAAACACTGCGAGTGACAGCTATCTGACATTGTCTAACGCCAAATGAGCAGATTTTTATTTTGTTGTAGTTTTTTCAAATTTTCCTAATTTGGTCATGTAGGTCAATACGGTCGAAGAAAGTGTATGAAAAATAGTAACTCAATGGAATTATTTTTGGGACACTCTTTTATTTCTATCAGGATCGAAAGAGCTCGTGATTCTGAGCAGAATAAATGTTAAAAAATCCAAATTTGGAAAAATAAAAAAAACAACAACAAAATAAAAATCCGCCCAATTAACGATTAATTTTGAAGTGCATTACTTCACACTCATATTTTCTTAGAAAGTTAAATAATTTTAAATATCGTGTTATTTAAAATATACACAGGGTTTGATTGAGAATCTACATCCCATTGCTTGATTTTAAAAGAAGCCTAGATCACGGTTACACACTGTATGTTTCATCATCATCATCATCAGCCTATCTCAGTCCACTGCTGGACGTAAGCCTCTCCTATTAACTATGCGTAGAAATGCATTAGGAGGTAAATGCCCATAATCGCCACGCTGGGCAAGCGGATTGGCGATCGCTGTATGTCTATGCTGCCGTGCAATTCCTAAACCACAGTAACTGCCAATTTTCCGATTTTCGGTTTATTGGTGATCTATAATCAGCAAATCAAAACGCATAATCCCAATCGATCGGTTTTCAATTTGGAAAACTGGAACATGGAAACTCGAAATCCCAAAAGCAGTAAGTGACTAGTTTTTCCTGCACAATGCAATATAAAACGCAATAAAATGGTCTACGGCTACGGTTTTTGGGCTGATACTGACTAAAACGCAGTACAGGTGTAGATTTTTATGATTTTTAGCATGTAAACTGATAGTATCTCGTTTATAAAGAAACTAATTAAAACACAGTATACATTTTTTATGCTAAAAGTGTTGTACTGCGTTTCCAGTTTCATAGGTTAATATGCATAATTACTAGTTAAGACGCAGTAGGAATAAAATAACGATATTTACAGCGGTACGCTACCTTTTAAATAAGTATCGTATTGCCATCTAAACTGCAGTAACAAGTTCATTAATGTACACATTATGCTGTATGTTGTATTACTTTCAATAGCAATAATACTAGCTAAAGGACAGTAGCACAGTAGCACCCCAAGGGGCTGCAGTTTAGGCAGTACTTTTAAGTTATTTGACTATTTTAACTGCATTTAGACGTTTATTTTAAGTGGCAAATTCGAGTTAGTTCGATCTCGGACGTTCCTTGAAGAGCGCTTATAGTGATATCGTTAAAACATCATTTACAATTTAAAACGAACAAGGTGTCGTCTGTTGATAAACGAATAAAAACTTATATAGTTAAACACATAAAGGTATTATTACCTAATTATTAGGTTCTTAAAAGACAAAATATAACCTTCTCTTTAGTTTGTATACATTTGATTTTGCTATGCGAGTTATGGTTCATAGGCGGCGGTATCATCTTATTAAGCAATGCCTTGCCAACAAATATCATCGTTATGTCATAATATTGTTACATTTCTTCTTGATTGCGGTTCCTCGCCGTAACGTATGAAGTAGATTATACATATAATTATACGAATACCGCCAATACCGGTCAATAATCGAGTATTTAGAAATTTGTATTTACCTGTTTTGGGATTCAATAAGATTGCTACATACTTTTTGGTTTAAGTTTCTTATACGGTAATTCCGGCTGCATTTAACAAATTTATTTATGTTAGTTTAAATTCAAAGCTAAACATAAAATATAAAGTAAATTCTTAATCATTTCTTTAATGAATTGCTACAAAATATATAAGTTTTTCACGGATATTTAAGGGACGTTAATTAACATCAAAACAGTTAACTTTCACAAGAAATAAAAAAAACATGTTTTTTCGTGTTCATTTACCGAACAAAAAAGAATTAATCATCCCCTATGTAATGTAGTTTTTCTTAAAATGTTATTATGATTCGGCGGCAATACTGTAAGTAGCTAGATTATTAAGGGCCTCCACAAACCAGCCGGCGATTCTAGAATTATGACTTTTTACTAAAGAGGTTTCGTTTAATTATCTTATAACAGGGTGCTTTAGCGAAGCAAATTTGTTTCCTAGTTTTCTCCAAAAAAACATAACAAAACCTATAATGTGTCATACATAAATATACTCCAGGAGCGGAGTACTATTGTAGTAATAGGTCATAATTAATGACAATTTATTATCTTATAGGGTTTTGTAGTATAATATACAGTATTATAAAGACTTTTTGATTTATAAGTGACACAAATACGTAAGAAATTATATTAATTTAAATTAATCGTAGAAGTGCTACGCCATAATCAGCCGTGACCTTACTCATTGAAATCATTGTAAGGCTAAATATATTGTCCCATTTGCTATGATTACAAACGATAATGGTACCTGAAGTTGATTGTTATTTCATTGCTTAAGAAAATATGGTAATAAACCTTATTTTTTGTCTAAATTTTGTATTACTGACGACAAATCCTTAAATAAACTGCGTTTTCCAAGTAACTTTTATATCCTTTTTTACTTCCTTCTGTTTCACACATTGGCATGAAACTTGATAAGCGTGTTTGAATTTCTTAATAATAAAGTTATGATATGCTGTTACAAAGTTTTGTTGTATTTTAATTACTTTATTAAAAAAAAACTATATTTTACTGTTGTGAATGAAGTTCGTAGCAGGAAAATTCAATCAAAATACTAGTTAAATTACAGTATACTAGTCCCTTTTACTGCAGTTTAACCTGTAAAATGCCGCCTATCTCTATAAAGCACGCAAAATTTTTGCAGTAAGTGGTCATTTTACTGTGTCTTAATTAGTAATTGTTATATTTTTCCCTGTTTTTAAAAGCGCAGTACAAACACAGAATTTCGGAAAAACCACATATTATTATTTAATGTTAGAAAAAGCAGAAGCATGTATTTTTTAATTTATCATATTGTATGATTGAAATACTTCATTTTGCACTAAAAAAAATCTCTTTAACTATCAAATTTTGGAAAATATATTACTTTAAAACCGTTTTTTGCTGTTATCTCAAAATCGACTTTAGTCAGTTACTGTGTTTTAGGAATTGCACGGCAGTATGGCAAATCAATTCATCTAACTTGGATCACGTCAATAGAAACGTAACGAATTAGAATCACTGATTTCAACCGATTTCTCCAAAATCCCTTCATCAGACGACGAGAGATCACCTCGGGGTTAATATCAGTTTGCTCAAAAATGCTATTCTCGAAGATATTGAGTGATGTTAAATACTAAAAAGGTCAATTTGAGAACCTCCTCCTTTTTTGAAGTCAGTTAAGAAGAAACGTAAATTGATTGACCTCAGGAAGTCAGGATGCTTAGAAAAGTTGTCAATCGCTAACGCTTAATCGTCAATCGTAAACGAAAGGTAGCTAACTGTCTTTGTCGCACTAATATGAAAGAGTGACAGAGTAGTACGGTCAAATCGTACATTAAACTCGCAAAACATGTAGTAAAGCTGCATTTTTGGTATGTTATTTAGACACCATAGGGCAGTATAAAACCACATTTTGCAAGCAAAAAAAGTTGTGCTAGCTGCGTTATACGTGAAAAACTGTGAAATTTACTGTCTATTTTTAGTTTCTGATTTTTATAAAAAAAGCCTTACGTTTTTTGACTATATGTATCAGGCAACGTAAAGATGAATCAATTTGTAACAAGATGAGATAACATGCATTACCGTAGGTCTTATAGTTTCAGAGATACGAGACTTCAAATAGTACCCTGTTTTGTAAACTAGATAAAATGTTGAGTTTTGCTAACGTTCTTGGTTTAATATCGCCTTACCTAGTTATGCTACGAAAAACATGAAATAATTATCTTATAGCGCAATTGATATTCTTTCATTTAAGGGTAAAATCAGGTCAGTAAACTTTGTGATTGAAACTAAAAACGAGAAATTCAAAAAGCAGGAGGTCCGCTATCTAAGTTTTTTCATATAAATGGCAAGTCGTGTTGAAAAGCTGCAATTTTTGCATATTATAAAGGCTCTATAGGGATGTACGAATATGCATATTACAAGAAGAAAAAAAAAAGGATTTAGGTATAGGACGTAAAAAACTGAAAATAAATCGGACTTTTTTTAGTTTTTGACGTTTAACTAAAAAACTATAACTTTTTGATACTAATTGCTATAAAACTATGAAAGAATATTAAATTTGAAAGGATTTGAGCTACCTTGCATTACCCTAAATTATATAGATTTAGAGATACGACATTTCAAAATGTGCCCTTCATTAAGTTAAGATAATAAATGCATGTTTTGAAGCCTCGTATACCCCCAACTATAAGACTTACAGTAATTGTTATCGGCTCAATTTGTTCCAAATTTAATGTAGTTATTATCTACAATTACTTTTTTTTCTTATCGCGAACATTTTGCCAATATTTAGTGAATAGCTTTAACGTAACCTAAAATTTGTTTATGTTTTGATAAAAGGGCACTTGTCGTATCTCAAAATATATATAACTTACGGTGATGCAACGTAGCTCAAATCCTTTCAAATTTATTGTTCTTTCTTAGTTTTATAGCAATCAGTATCAAAAAGATAATAGATTTTTAATTAAACGTCAAAAACTAAAAAAAGTGCGATTTTTTTTCCGTTTTTTACGTCCTATGCCCAAATAATTTTTTTATTTTTCTTTTAATATGCATTTTCGTATATATCTATAAGGCCTTTATAATATACCAAAATTGCAACTTTGCAACTCGACTTGCGATTTGTATGAAAAACTTAGATAGCGGGCCTCCTGCCTTTGGAATTTCGGGTTTATACTTTCAACTACAAAGTTTACTGACCCAATTTTACCCTTAAATTAAAGAACATTAAGTGCGCTATAAGGTCATTATTGCATGTTTTTCGTAGCATAATTAGGTGAGGCGATAGTAAGTCGAAAACGTTAGCAAAACACAAAATTTTATCTAGTTTACAAAAAGGGGGTACTTTTTAAAGTCTCGAATCTCTGAAACTGTAAGACCTACGGTAATGCGGTTAGCTCAACTTGTTGGAAATTTATTAGTCTTTAAACGTTTATTTACATATGATATCAATAAACGAAAGGTTTTTTAAATAAAAATCAGAAACTAAAAAATGGCCGTAAATTTCGCAAGTTTTTCACGTACTACCCAGCTAGCACAACTTTTTTTTGCTTGCAAAATATGATTTTATACTGTCCTATGGTGTCTAAACAACATACCAAAAATGCAGCGATACTACTTGATTTGCGAGTTTAGGGTAAAATTATGTACGATTTGACCGTACTAGAGGGGGAAAACTACGATACGCTATTAAGCGTTAGCGATGGCAACTTGGCTTTTAAGCATCCTGTACCGTCAGAGCAGAATTGGGCAAAAAATAATATGATTACTCCTTCAGATTACTTTTGTATGTGTACTTTATAATATTTATTAATAAATAATTAAATATAATAATAGTATTATATTTAATTTATTTTAATATTTATTAATAATATATTTGTAATATTTATTAATAATATATTTATTAATAAATATTACAAAGTACAAATACAAATGTAATTTATAGAAGTAATCATATTACTTTTTGCCCAACGTCAGAGTAAATTTGAATACTCGTAAAATGCCGCTCGAGTTTCAGTAGTCAAAACGATCCGTTACGACTACGGCATGATGACTGTGTGATATTTGTATTGATGAAAATACGTGGAGTAAATAATTTTCGCTTTTCATGCAAACAAATTACTGTTTGTACATTTGTACATACATAAGCTGCTAAGCTGTTTTTAATTTGACTGCGCCGTTACTGAAATTGCTTTGATCGCAATGTTTGTGAAAAAATGTTTAACGAAAAGAGCGTTTTATCCTTTTTAAGGTTCTGTAGCCAAAATGGCAAACACGGAACCCTTATAGTTTCGCCATGTCCGTCTGTTCGTCTGTCAGTAACATAGCTCAGTGGCCATTAATACTAGAAATCTGCAATTTGGTACAGGTACATTTATCATGCTAACAAAGTAGTACAATAAAAAGTAGAAAAAAACATTTTTTCGGGCACCTCCCCAAATGGTGAAATAAGGATGATTTTTTTATTTGATGTTATCCTATGTGGGGTATCATTAAATAAATAAATAGGTCTCTTAAAATGAATAAGGGACTTGAAAAAATGTTTTTTTCTAAAGTCAATATTTTCAGAGATAATCGCTCCAGAAGAAAAACAAATTGTGCCCCCCTCCCCCTCTCACTTTTGATATAATAATATGGTAAAATCATGAATAATGGGCTTATATAGAGTACTATAAAATAAAACTATTTCGAACATAATCGGCCCAGACGGTTTTGAATAACTACGGAACCCTACACTGAGCATGGCCCGACATGCTCTTGGCCGGTTTTTTTCTTAATATTTTATCCTCACTTACATTATAGTAAAGTTAGTCTGTTAAGGCTGTGTGGTGACGGCAGTAAGAATACATTTGTCACCACCCCAACTCTTCCCGAGGGTGTCGTAAGAGCCGACTTAGGGATTAAAGTGGCACTGACCATCCTTTGATACAAGATTGATGATAGGCAACAGCATCATCATAGTGGACACATTACTGCGATTGCCAATCCGCTTGCCCAGCGTGGCGATTATGGACATTTACCTCGTAATGCGTCTATATACGCATAGTATAGTTAATAGGAGAGGCCTACGTCCAGCAGTGGATTGAGATAGGCTGATGAAGTGAATGTTAGTCTGTTGTTTCATGTGTGGTGATGGCAGTAAGAATACATTTGTGATATCGTGCTACTCGTCACTTGCTTACTTTTTAGAATCAGTAGCCCTACCATGAGATTCAGGTACGTTATTAACGCGCGTTTAATTTCTATCTGGCTCCCTCGCGCCAATACGTAAGTACGAGCGGGATGGATAGAAAGTAAACTTCCCGGCCACTTTTTAGACACGTAACGACAATATTTCATTGCATGTTTGAGAAAATAATCATAGAGATAATTACTCTGCCACATTCAGGAAAGTTCCACTCATGAAGAATCCGCATTGTTATAGGTATCTTTGTTTATATCACCTTCACCAGATGGCCACTTTTTGAAACTTTTAAATGTAAGCCTCCCTAATCAATTCTTGATTAAATTTAAGGTCTTTTTTTCTTTACACAGGAGAAGCACCCGTATTCCTGCTACTTTAAGGGGTAATTTTCCATCACCCAAGGCTCTCTCCCAGAACCTTGGCAGCTCATTAAAAATGTATGCCAAAGAACCCTAGTATTTGGTGGATGTAATTATAAATTCCGCTGAAATGGTTGGAGCCGTGATTTTACTTCCGCGGTGCTGAGTAACGTAACTTGTGAAATGTTAAAAAGGTTAAGTATTATAT
Source organism: Thaumatotibia leucotreta (assembly GCA_025490895.1). Taxonomy (NCBI): domain Eukaryota; kingdom Metazoa; phylum Arthropoda; class Insecta; order Lepidoptera; family Tortricidae; genus Thaumatotibia; species Thaumatotibia leucotreta. Next base: position 9,520 of record JALPQI010005604.1, read on the forward strand.
AAATGGCTGCGCAGTTATGCTAGAGTGTCCCGAATTTTACTTTTCCACGCGAGACCTACCAAAAGCCTCTAAATAAATTGTAGATTACGGGGATAATAATAAAAAAAAATATTAGACTAAATATTTAGGGTTCTACCATCGTTTGAAATTTTCTAGTAAAAAAAAATATTTATTCGGCTCTCTAAGCTGATAATTAAAAAAATATACCTAATGTCCATGCAATATAGATGCAAACAAACTGTAAAATTAAAATTGAGAAGAAAAAATATTTAATGTAATATGGTTTTTTTTTTAATTATACTTTTATTATACTTAATTATTATTTTATTAATTTTCATAAAAAAGACTACCATTATATTATGTAGATATATTTTGACATATGACTTTATTTTCGGAAAAATAGGAAAAAAAAAACAAATCTTTACACTACGGTAGAGCCCTAAAGATGACATATTTTTTTCTTTACTCGATCGGAATGTGTGTAAATTTCCGAAAAAATGTATGACTCTAAGCTCGAACTACAATTCGAGCTAATTTTTTTTCCATACATTGACGGGACAGAGCCAAGAATGCATAAATATTATTATTTTCCTCGTGTGTATAATCCACTATAACTCAATCGGCAGGGTCGAGCAACGAATCGGGAGGTTCCAGGTTCGACTCCTGATTATGGCATTTCTGCGTGCGTATCACGTATAACTATTTAACTATGTTCTTTTGGCCGTGTTATTTGTATTTAAGCATGTATTTATAGATACTAACGTAATTATTACTTAGTGCTTACGACACAAGCGTTGAATGAGCTTACCGTGGGTCTAGTGTCCCAACCATAAACAAGGGCGCCTTATACTCGCATGCGGTGCAAGTAAGAGATATGGAAAATATTGTCCGCGTGAAACTCACAGTGGCAACTCATGGTAGGTGCATAGGTTTGTGTCAGAATGTCTATGCCATCGGCAATGACGATATAGGCACTGGTCTCACCGCGAGCTACTAAGCTATGAACTATCGGCTATAAATAAACACGAACAAAAGATACGCACTCCCGTGTGAATAAGCAATAAGCAAACATTATAAAAGTCAAATCAAATGGTGGAAATAGACATTGAAAATCCAAATAAAAATAAAAATTATAAATTGAGCATTGTACAACCGAATTTCTATAGGCGATACTCGCCCGGGTATCAGCTATCACCGCCGGGCGAGTATCGCCGTGTCTCTTTTATTTACACGGGAGTGCGTATCTTTTGTTCGTGTTTATAGCCGATAGTTCATAGCTTAGTAGCTCGCGGTGAGACCAGTGCCTTAAACTAGAAAGAAATTCGGTAATTGATTTAATTTAAATATTCATATTGTAGGTACACTGTTCAATTTATAATTTTTATTTTTATTTGGATTTTTAATGTCTATTTCCACTATTTTATTTTTATTTTATTTGACTTTTATTTATGTTTGCTTGCGATTATTAGGAATAAGCAGTAATTGGTATGTGTATACCCAATTGCTAATTTTTATTTTGTATGCCTATCGGCGAAGCATAGAGCTCTCACATAATTTTGTACGAACATTGTTACCTATATAAGATACAAATAAATCATTTGAATTTGAATTTTGTTTTTTCTTTTGTTTTTTTTTTTTTTTTTTTTTTTATTTGAAATGTAACTTTTGTGCATTCTACGAGAATATCGGGTACGTGACGACGTTCTTCGCGTAAGTTACGAAATAAATCATTGGTGTATCTTAATTTTATAACTGGATGATTGTATTTATAGAGTATTCTGGCACGTTCCATATATTTTTAAGGTAACAGCTGTCATATCCGTTACGTTCCCGACAAAGTAGACGTTTGCGTGGAATGCACTGAACATTTGCCACACATCGCAATACTTCAAATACTATCACTGCACAGTTGTAGGTAAATACACATACAGCTAGATAAATAAATCAACTCTTTCAAGCAGACCTTATCGAGGTCCTTGCTCGCATCCACTCGCAAACAAATTGCATTGAAATTGGCTCACAGAGTGCGCTTTCACTGAACTTAGTAAATGTGCTGAGTACAGTCGACTTGGAATATTTACTTCACAAAGCACATACATATAGGTAATATTATTTCCAAAGTTTAACATTTAAATTGAGTACTAATCAAATCACCATGAACAGATTTTTCCTTATTTTATGACCGTGTATAGTCAGTTATGAAAATTGATGTGACCCAACGGGGTTCATATCTGTAATCTTTTTATATAGGTACTTCATTATTCTGATACAATAAATACATTATTATAAATAGCAAAAATATGGATACCTATATGTAGGTACCCACATGCTTTAGACTTACCTAACTGTACTTTTGTACAATTCTGCGGATATGAGAAGCACTTTAATATTTTTCAATCTGTTTATTGGTGTAAAGGAATGTTTTATTGACGGTTTTTATTTGGCTAAAATAAAAAAAGTCTCTTTATGTAGTGCAATGGTATAAAAATCAACATTAATTTTTCAATGGGGCCCAGTGCTCCAAATATCCGGTAATTTTTATTTGCACAACAGGACAGCATAATTTGCATACGCAGACATAGTTTACGGAATAAGTAAAACAACAATTGGTCCCGCGGGTCGACAATCATACAAGTGGTACCGACTCGACACGCGTGCCCGCAGGTCACACAGAACTGCCGCGCAGAGGGAACACTGACCGACATATTAAATATTGGGTTTATTACCTGAGCAATTCTTTTTATTTTTGCCACTAAAATGAAATATGAAAATTTGGGTAAATTTTATACTATTTCTGCTCAGAATCACGAGCCGATTCCATTTCCGGCGAAAAAAAAACTGACCCAAAAATTTCATACATATTTCGAATATCCTCTTGTGTTACCGCCATAGAAGGTGTATGGAAAATAGTAACACAATAGAAAAAAAATCATGGGACACTTTTTTTTTCGACGGAAATGGAATCGGCTTGTGATTCTGAGTAGTAATATGTAGTATAAAATTTACCAAAATTTCATATTTCATTTTAGTGGCAAAAATAAAAAGAATTGCTCACCTATGAAATAGGCGTTTTTGGTCATTGAGTTTAATTGATCCCTAATTTTATGATGTAAGAAGTAACTTTGACATATTTTTCGTTTTTAACAGTATAGTATTGTTAGAAAGGTTTTTTCACACTAATAATTGTATTTTTTCGGTGATATTCTAAAATAAGCTTTGAAAACAACTCTTGCCATATGCTGCCGGTTCATAAATATGTTTGAAATAGGTATAAATGTGTTTTAGTAGGTACCTTGTTTTATGAAATAGAGATATAGAAAACACACCTTAGAAGTGTCTAATATTACTGGCAAAATTTGGGTCATTTTGATTTTGACATAAAAAAATATACACAAAATACATTGTATGGAAAATAGACTTTTCATAAAATTCTCCATACACAACGCCAATTTCATAGGTAATAATTAAATAAATAAAATAAATAAACATTTAATTATTTTAATGATCTAATATTAATTGCTTACATCATCAGCCTATTATCAGTTCACTGCTGACAAAGGCCTCTCCTATTACCTAAGCATAATATATGGACGCATTAGGATACAAATGCCCATAAACGCCACGCTGGATAAGTAGATTGGCGATCGCTGTAGTAGTGTGCCCACTCCACTATGATGATGCTGCTGCCCATCATCAATTTTCAATAAATATGTGGTCAGTGACTTTTTAAATTTTTTAGTCGACTATTAAGACACTCACAAGAGTTGGGGTGATGACAAATGTATTATTTTTAGTAAAGATGGTGTACTTTTTAGGCTCTAGTGCGAAAAGTGGGACATTTTACGTCAGGTCCAAAACTTCGGAGGGCCATCTGTACTAAAAAACGTCGTACGAGACTCGTGCAAAAACGAAATTCGTAACTCGTGTCGATTTAAAACACTCCTTATCGGTCATGTTTTAAAACTTAAAATACGGAGCCATACTTTATATACAAAATTAAGGGATGGTCATGTGTTCATTCAAGCTTCCTTGGCCCTCAATAGTGTTATAATTCTGGTCAGGGAAAAAATACAAAAAGGTCAAAGACCATCTCCAGTGTTTTAGACGTTGTCGAATAGCTCCATCAAGAGGGTTAAAAACAGCTTCGTTAGCTCAAAAATCAGCTACTCAAGAAAAAGGGAAGGTTCTGTAAAAGTGTTCTGAGACAGGGTCCGGTAATAACAGCGATTACCGAGGCCACCCACTGTAGAGACCGACTGTTCTGTTAGTACTGTTGTGGTCAAAACGGCCGAGCTCAGTACAAAAGCTCCCAACATAGGCCATTCCGTGCAAAGATGGCTAAGTAAAGGACTCTTACAACTCGCCAAATTACTCCATTTTCATTTTATGGAGATTGAGTACTTAGTATATAACTATAATATTTATAGCTGTAGAATTATAAGATTTCTGTTTCACACACTGTACCTTATGTAATATTGTAAGGAGGTGTACAAGTACATTATATAAGATTGGTTTATTTGTGTGACTACTTATTGTTAGTCAAAGGACAGAAACGGTATATGGGGCATGGTACTGCCACCACCAAGACGATACTGAATCTTATGACTATCATACTGTTGCAAATTAAAATCCAATTTTATTTTACAAAAATCGATCAATCAATAAACTACGTATTCACTATTATTATACGTATAAAGTCCAACGTATATATTCACACAGATATTTACACGATACGTAACGTATTTTTTATCTCTCTGGCTCGCAACCAATACGCGACTATGAGTGAGATAGACAGAAAGTACGTTCAAGGTGCGTTTTTGAAACCGTACACGTACATTGAAAAGTATCTACCACGTAGGAATCATTGATACCTACTTACCTATGTACAGTGGGGTTCAAAATGGCATGGACAGCTTATGAATGAATTCATTCATAAATTGTCCATGCAATCCTGAACGCCACTGTACATTGCAGTAAGATACTTTTCAATCACTCTACGGTTAGTTAGCTCACATATTTTAAATCTACGCTAACGTTCGATTATTGAGAATTAGCTCTTCAAAGTCCCTATTCATAAAACTTATGATATTACAGAATTATACACTTTCAATTTATTGTTTTTCAAAACTACAATTTATGTACATATTTAGATTAAATCTAACTAATCTACTTAATCTAACCTATATCTAAGATTGGCCCTTGTGGCATTGTACCGAGAATGCTGGCGGCATTTCCTCGCTGTATCGCAATACTGATGCGTTGTGCGAGGAAGTCACCAGCTCTTCGGTCTTTAGTTACGTCAACCAGACGTTTCGCGATCTCAGCAAACACTTTTCGTGCGCTGGAGCCCCATGAACCTAAAGTTTCCTTCATTATAGACTAAATTTTATTATGAAGTTCATGGCACTGCATATATTAGAAAATTAGGTAGGTACTTATTTTAACGGCAAACGGGACTTAATCGCGTACACTTCCGAAACGTCAAGATGATATTTAACGTAAGTTTACACGTTTGTCGTTAAAAATGAGTGACAATCGTGAGTGCGTTTAAATCAATACGTAAATGGCTACTTCTTTAAAGAGGTATTTAATTCGAAACATTCGAAAACTCGTCTCTTATTTAGTCGGGTAAAATGAAGTAAGAATTCGCGTGGCATGCGGGTGGTTAGACCACCCGACCGTGGGAGCGAAAAACCGTAATTTTCAATCTATATGACCTCAGTCTGCTTTGCAATATTTGCACATTCATGTTGCTCGATTTTTGTAAGTGGCTATTTTCCACAACTTTGCGGTAATAGATTTTGAACGTTTTTTCCGTTCCATTCGTTTTATAAACTGAAAGAAGGAGAGTGACTTAAATGAAATTGTGCCAATTTTGAACTTAAAACAAAAGTTATCTTTCGTATTTCATTTCTCTATTGATTGATTTGTAAGATCTAGTCTAAGGTAAACGCAGCTATTAACGCTCCATCGAAAATCCGAAGGTATTAGCGACCTAATAAGTAATTCGGTATTTTTTCATTGCCACAACTTATGTGAGGGTAGGTAGGTTGTTTTCCAGAAGCGTTTATTTCTTGAGTATAGGGTACGGTTAAGTTAGTTTGAGTGGTAGTTCGATAAAAGATAAAAATACATCAATCAAGTTGTGAGTACCGAGAAAGAAGGACATTCCATACTGGCGCTTGCACTTTCAAGTAAGGACTCGACTTATCGGGTTATTCCCACCTGTTACCACCAACTTGACACCAGTGGTAACAACTGGGAATTTTTTTCCCACCTGTTACCACCAGAGTACTTGGTGGTAACTACTGGGAAAAAGAATTCCCAGTAGTTACCACCAATCACTTTAGTGGTAACTACTGGGAAAAATAAATCCCAGTTGTTACCACCAAGTACTTTACTAGTAATGTGCTTGTTTTTAATAGAATATACACAAAATACTTTGCCAGTTATTAATAAGGAGCTAATTTTATGAATATTACTTTATGTATAAAATATCTTATTAACCATCGAATTCTACTAAAAAATGAATACATTTTGAAAATATTCTTAAAACTTTTTTTTTTAATATGTTGTCAGTATTACCTACTCTGAATCTGAACAAAATGTCTGAAAATCTGAAAAATATTAAGAACCTATGTATAGGAGCATTTTTTTTCTTCTATTTACCCATGTAAGAATTTGTTAACAGATAGTTACATTTTCAATGTGTGTTTATCTGTAGATACATAAAAACATTAAGTATACACAGTGTATTATAAACCCCCATTTTGTCTCACCTTGTTTTTTTTGCAAAAATCCATAGTCAACAAGGTTTCAAACAGGAGACTAAAACTCCGACATCGCTACGGCTTGTAGCACTTGATTTTAATATGGCTTATAAACACACGTGTAATTAAGATACGTAACCCCGTGTACACGTGGATACGTATCTTAATCCCCGTGTACACGTGGATACGTATCTTAATTACACGCAGATACGTTCCGCTTGCGTTGCTAAACTTGCTAAGTGACGATTCGATTCTATTTGTTGTCCCAAGATATTTCATTAGATGTCGTGACGGAAGATTTTAGGTGCACCGCTTTCAACGACACGAAAAGTCACTGTTGGTACGATCATTGTACAATTAAAGTGCATAAAGCCGTGTCACCGACCCTGGTGGCATAACTTCACACCCAACTTCTCTTCATTGTTGACACACTTTAAAAACGCTATCTTCTCAACAACAGTAACAACACACAAATGTAATAAAACAAGAAAAAACAATTGCTTTAAATTCGACTCCACTCTCTTCAAGTCTGTTCGAACTAAATTATTATTAGTGACTAACACGTATAAGACCAAAACCAAAAGAATTAACTAAAACATCCCCGCTTATCTATATAAAAACACAAAGATGCGGCTACTTCGTTCAACTTCACAAAAAAAAGACTTCACAGAAAAATTACCACGTGTGGTCAATTATATCGCTGACAAACTATTGTTTGCTACTTTGGGCGTGCAACTTAGGTATATGTCTTATCTACAAAAGGGCCGCCCCGGCAGGTAATAAACTTAAATGAACGACTGTATTATCTTTTATATATAGCAATTTGTTCAAATATTTTTAACATGATTTTTTAATTTTTTCTATGTGGTGATTCAAAATCACAATATAAATTCCAAACCAAAATTTATAGGTAACACTGTCGCTTGTTATATAGAACACAGTACCTAACACGTTATCGTATAACATAAACCGATACAAAAAATGCAATTCTAATCAATAAAATCCCGTTCGTCCTGATTCAGAGTATACTCGTAATACTCAAAACATACTTAAAAACAAGATGTCATGCATTCAATATTAGGCCTTATTTATTTACATTTTAATCGGTCCGACCGGATCCATGCTACGAGCATTCGTTGCCAGAGCGAAGCCAAGATTCGTAGATACGTATACAAACAAAGATTCGGGTACGTATCTCGGCGTGACTGTGAAATTCGTGATCTTAGTACCGCCGGGGTTAAGGACACGGAGCTATGGTTCGGCGAATAGTACGTATATCGGGAGCCCTAATTAAAACATGTATTCTACTTAAGAGTACATGTTTGTACCAACAAGGATGAAAAAATATTCAATTATGATTTTTTATTTAACATTAAAAAATGGAAATGCTCATAGGTTTTAAATAAAAAACATTGTTTACTATTTTTTTTTATCTACTTAAACTAAAAACGCTTGTTTGTCATATTTTTACATAAAACACATTTCAAGGTTACGTAAAAATATAGAAAAAAAAACACACAGGAATGAATATTAATTAATCGTTCCTTTCCTTCTTTAAGATTATTATAACCTTTTTTAAGATTATTATAACTACTACAAGGTTTTAGGTACTTACACGAAAAATTAAATATTGAAATATTCTTGTTTTGAATAAAAAATCAGTGTAATGCGTCTTTATTTGTAGTATAACACTTTATAATAATTATAGTCTCTGGAAATTGTTACCATTGTATAACAGACTTTATGGCTACTAGGTATCCTATTGCAATAGGACTAAATATTAACTTAGTGGTATGGTAACAGTTGGGAATTTAAATTCCCAGTTGTTCCCAGTGGTAACAGGTGGGAATAACCCGACTTATCTGTCTAAGACGTTTATTTTAACAATTGACTACTTTACATCTACATTTATTGCTAATCATATTCATTTATTTATAAATTACAGATATTTTATCACAATTTATCAAATAACATCCATTATCATATATAAAATATAAAATTAAATTTGGGCGGTGATTGCTTCATTATTTTTAGTAGTAGCAGCTATCAACGACCCGTAGGTCGGTAATGACTAAAATGTCATGTTTAGTTTTTTTTTTCTCGTACGATATTACTCTACGAAAACATAAGTATGTTTATAGATTAATTGAGATCAAAATAATTGTAATTTTCAAAAAACTATTAACGACACACACATTAGCACTTGGTTTTGTTCTTTTGATGTTATAAAGTTAACCAAAATACAATATTTTTGGAAAACGGATATTATCTTAGACATTGTTTATGACGAAGCTTTATCCATTAAAAGTGCTTTTAGGTCCTACATTTTTAAAATCACGTAATCAGAAAGTGTTTTGTAGCGACAAAGATAATAAAAATACAATACTGTTATTGTTTAATATGGATCGGTAATACATTTTACGTTAGTTCTTACATATTCTATCAACGGCTCATAGAAATCGCTGATACCAACCATAAGAAGGTATTACCGACCGTACCTAAATAAGTAGGTAGTAATAATATTAAGGAAATGATTAATGCCATAAATTACTAATTACAAAAATACAAGTTGTAACAAACATGTGGCTTTGGTAGGAAGAGTTGCCCGATCAGCCTCTTCCAAAACGAACACATTAAAAACTTAGTAAATCACATCATTTCGATTGTCGTTCAAAAATGCTCCGAAATGTTTATCTTGAAAATTTAGAAATTTTACCTATATAAATATATTTTATTATTCTTCGTAATCAAAGTGAAAAGCGGTGTACCACAAAGGCATAAATGTCCATTTTTACCCTCGTCAACTATTTTAACATAAAATTGCCTCGGGTAGAAATGGTTCCCTTTATGCCCTTGTTGTACAATCTACTATTGAAACTCAATCGGTAATGGCTGCTTAAAAATCGTTGATACCTTCACACCTATTTTTATGGGTCGTTAATAGCAGAAATCGATTCTGTAATTTAGAAATAGATTTTTGACATCTTAATGTTCAATTAAAGGACGAGTAACTCATTATTTACCTTTTTTAATTATCATAGTAGCACATAAAATAGGAAAATTAAATTTTGGAACAACGTGTATACTTAAAAACTAGGCCTTATTAAAAAAATGCCTTGAGGGGGGCGTTAATACCTGCGTTTACCTTATCTCGGACCAACATAGGTTGGTCTCGGACCAACACGTATTCGTATGAATCGGAATGGGTACCGTGACACCTTGATACCACCTTAGATTTAATTTATATATTAAATCTGCAGTTTTGAAAACAAAGATTATTAAAAGTAAAAACTAAATAATGCGGGTCACTATTAGAGCGAAATGGTTGGAACAGATTACAAAGTATTTTGTATTATAAGTATTTCAAATTAAGAACTACTAAGAATTAACTGGACATCGTCGGGGATAGTGCAATACAGCGTAAACTAGCACTGGTAAGTACTGCGTATCTACTCAAATCCTAAATGGAGTAACTCAAAAGGAACTATGGTTGATAAAAATATATATAAAATAAATAATAAATATCTTGGGACATCTTACAAAAATCGACCTAGTCCCACGGTAAGCTCAATTAAGGCTTGTGATGTGGGTACCAGGCGACGATATATATAATAGATATATAGAGATAGATACATATAGATACTTAAATACATAGACAGCCATGACCAAGGAACAAACATTTGTGATAAATAAATACACAAAGAATGCCCTCGCCGGGATTCGAACCCGGAACCTCCAGCTTCGTGAGCAGGGTCACTACCAACTAGGCTACAGAGGCTGACTAAAATTATATATCAAAGACATTTTACATAACAATAACTTAAATTCAATGTTAAACGTCTATTTAAAGCCATCGGCTGTGATGAGTGTTGTATGTAGACCTAGTGACAACCCTATCCTACAAGAGAATATTCAGAATCAAGTGCGGGTTGTTCCCAAAACCCGTATTGCTAGAAGATGTTGATACAATCTGTCACCATTCTCTCTTCTGCGACCACAGAATAAATAAAAGCAGAAGTCTAATTTATTATTCGCTTCCGGACCAACCATGTTAATTCGTGCCTTTTTTATGGGCGTATTCGCGGCCACACGCCATTAGGGTTAGCACCGTCCGCACAAGCACTTTCACTGAAAATTACTAATTGAATACACTCAGCTATGAGAACTCATTAGGCTTCATGTATCATTCGTTTTTGCATACTGTCCAGTATGTATATAATTGGCTATGTAAAGTTTTCTGAAGGTTCAAGAATATTATATTTTTCCCTAATAGCCGTCGTCTTAAGGTCCAAGAAAATGCAGCTCTTTTATTTTTATGTCCTATAATTTGTTAACAATCATTTTTTAAGTGAGTGAGGTGACATAGTTTTATGGATGAACCGAGCCTAATGCTATCGCCCGCAATCTGTACAAAGAAATTCAAAAAAATCTATAAACGTCAGTGTCACTCGTGTCATTCCTTCATTTTTTTTTCTATTTCATTGTACGTGTTGCAGACGAAAGAATAAGACTGTTCATCCAGAAAACTGAGCAAATGTCATCTCACTCACTTAAAAGCAAATTATGGGTCATAAAAATAAAAGAGCCGCATTTTCTTGAATCATGATACGACGGCTATCATCGAAATATATAATATTCATACCTTCAGAAAACTTTACATTGCCAATTGTCAGTGCAAACGAAAGACAACAATTGACATATAATATTTTTCAACTATTAAGCTCAAAACATCATGAACCGAACAATTTTATTATAAAATAATTATCTACTACCCGAAATTTCAATATTATTACAGTTTGAGCTTCATTTTTCAATAACTGGAAATTATGGACTTTCCGCGCACAGCGTATACCTCAAACTATTGATAATCAATCACTAGCTTTAGTTTCCAGAACTACTACTAAGCACTTTTACTGCGATGCAATATTTTGGCATAGTTTGTGCATGTTTAATAAAATTACGTAGGTAAACAAAAACGCGCGCATATGTCTGCTTCAAAGCCCTATGACTCTCCCCTGATTTATGAAGGCGCCTGTTTCGCCATGGTGACAAGTGTGCACAATTGTAAAAATTACCGTTTCTCCCATTACAGGCGTCTAACTACATACAGCTAATACACATTATCATCGAACGGACCTTGTGGTTGTTTGCCATCAACTTCAAATATATTGGAAAAATTATAAATATTTGATGTCATATACCAAAGAAAACGACCAAGATCACCTAATGTCCGGGGTGGGGCACGTATGGTTTTCCGCTAAGCCGGTCGCTGGTCACCTTATGCCCTGGCCACGACATTGGTCTAAGGCGATCACCGGCGAGCGAATCCATGAGTTGGAGCGGAATGCCGATATGGGTTCGACAGGGAGCACGTATGGTTTTCCGCTAAGCCGGTCGCCTTAGTTAGACCAATGTCCTGGCCGCGGTATTAGGGTTGTTGTCCGACCGTTTTGCTGCCTTGTTGAAGATTGCACCATCTCATCCTAAATCAAAGAAAAAACTGTATTAAATAGAGAGCCAGTAAAATTTATATTACTGAGATTTTTTTTACATTTTTAAATCATTTCCCTCATCCGCATGTGGTTATAAAGTTGAAGTCCCGAAGGAACTTGTTATCATATGTGCAGTGTTTGCTCGGGACCAATTTAAATGTTTGCTAATCCCTTTACAACACGCTGTTGGGACTTGTTTGTGTCTTTAGGCTTGAATGTGACGCTCAGGACAATGCCAAAACCGTTCGAAATATTTGCAGAATCCTCGAACATACGTAAATGTGATATTTTTACAAATTAAAACATATGTTAACAACATGATTACACACTGAAAAAAATATTTAACTGAACTACTTTGGCTATTTCATCATTAACCATAATTCGGTATGGCGTTACTAAAGTTAATTTCTATTAACAAACAGGTTTGCGTATTAAAAACCAAACGGATAATGTTATTCTAAGTTGGGCTATTCGTAAATAAATGCTTGTATACGTCTTACATTAAAACAGTAAACAAATTCAAGTGTTCACATGTAAATAAACCGCTTGGTCTAATTTAAGAGTAAGCATTGACAATATGCAACAAAAACCAAGTCCTAGCTTCTAACAAAGACGATGTTATTATCCATAACATAAAATTGTTTAGATTTAACTCAACAATGATTTGCTATTATAATACATAGTTTTGTTACATATAACCAGTTTTGTCTAGTAGAGTAAAACCAAATACGGGTTTGCTACTCTAGCAGACCATTCGCTTTATCTAACCAAATAAAATACAATGTGTAACCAAACGTACTTCATTATATAGACAATACTTAGCATAGAAATAACCAAACGCTTTTTTTGCGTTGCGTATGACATATGTATGTCAAGTTACTTGAATATTCCAAAATGGAAGTTGTACCTCCACCAGCAGACACCCTTGGAGACTACCTTCGGGAATGGGGATTAGAAGGTTACATAAGGACATTTCAAAACATGTCATGTCTTTGTAAACCAAATAATTTTAATTTCTTCATTTTCCTTGTAATCAAAGAGACTCTGAAGCTAATGTATCAAGCAAAATAATGGAATTACTCGTAAAATAATTTAGAAAAATAAATTGGTTTACAAAGATACTCTGTGCAATGAAAACCTATAAAGTGATGCAAAAAGTACTGTTGCTCGCGATTGTATTATTGATTGATTGATTATTTTGATTACTCGTACTATACCGTTCTTATAAATTACTATGAATGTTTCTATTATTTGAATGTTTCTATTATTACAATTAATAAAGTTAATTAAAATGCTCGTTTAGTGTTACTTATTTTTGGGTAATCATCGATGTGGCTTATACACCCTACTTGTAGTTAAATGAGTTGTAAATAGGGCTCACTGCCTGTATAAATTCCAGTACGTCTCATCACCCAGGGGATAAGAAAGGTGACGATGAGACGTACTGGATTTTATACAGGCAGTGAGCCCTATTTACAACTCATTTGATATTTGTCTGTATATGAACCACGTATTTTTGTCATGTATATATAACCTATTCATTTGGTTAGAAGTAGGAAAACTATTTGGTCAAAATAATTTAAACATTTGGCTGTATATGAACAACGTATTTTTGTCGTGTATAACCTATTCGTTTGGTTACATGCAGGCAAATAATTTGGTTTAGATATAATGAAACAAATTGCTTAAAATAATACTCTAAATTGGTTATAGGTAACAAAAAAGTTATGTTAAACATTACTGAGCCAGTTGGTTTAGGCGTAGCAGAAAATTTGATTAAAGTAAGTTGTGAATTCAGTAAGATTTTGACAAACAGTAAATTTGTTATCAACATACAGCACGTCTACAATAACTGAATTGTAAACTAAATATAACTGAACTTATGGTAATATACAACAGACAGTTTTCACACGATATAACTAATATTGTTTAGCAATACGCAACATCAATTGTTTAGTAGAAAATTAACCGAACTGATTTTGGTAAGATATTGCCTTACTTCGCTCGTCACTTTTTTTAAGTTACAGGTTGACGAAAGTTCGGTTACCATTAACACATTATTTTTTTCAGTGCATAATACAGTGTTCCAGAATAAAGCTGGGGTGAATGAAGAATATTTTGTTAATTACGAGGGCTTAGTTTTTGTAAAAGATTCATAAGGATATGTACTTATAGTTCTGTATCCATAATTACATTATAGATGTACATCTACGGTTGCGAAATATAAATACGATAAAGACTGTTAATTAATTAATTACCTATAGAAAACAATATAAAGATCCAAAGACATTAAAAAATGTCTTATGATCAAAAGTGTACTTAAAAACAACCTCTGTAAGTTTAAAGGGGTAGTAAAACAATGTAAGTTTTTGATAAATATATTACATACATAGGCCTTAAAAATTATTGATACAGTACATACTCGTACTTACTCGGATTATAACTTTATCGGAATTATTGAAAATTGCTTGAAAAACTTCGAAACCCTTTTAAAAACCCTTGAATATTTTACGAGGGCAGTTTTTAACATGCTTAGATGCACAGAACTTCAGTCGTTAAACGGTGAAATATTTACAGAAATAAATAAAAAAACTTTGATTAAAACAATTTAGGAATAACTCCTAGCATATTTACGGTATGGGCAACGTTTACCATAAGTTTTAATAAAAAAAATATTCTATATCTTACGTATATAGGTGTAAGGTACATAATAATGGTAAAATGGACGTAACTACTGCATTTTATACTGATTTATCGCACCTTCGTTTAAGTAAGGACACATTTAACCTTTGCGTCGTCCATTTAGCACCCACTACATATTTCACAGCATTTAATCCTCTAACAACTAGACACTCATTAAGGCACCGGCATCTTTATCAAGTGCCGATTAGACCATCATCAATCTTTGGCATACAATGATCCCCTAACTAAGCGTCGACGACACGGAGTCGGTCCGTGGACGATCTATCTGCGGTCAGAGGTCGACGACATTCTCTCGGTGACTCGTCGTGTCCTTTACTGTAACAATAAAATGTATTTAACGAAAAAAGTACTCTCGTTTATAAATTCAAAAATGGAATGTCAACTTGAGTAAGGTCACTCTTTGTTCTAGAGCTTTAAATTACACTGTAATAGTTATTCTTAATACACATGTAGAAAAAGGCTCGGGAACGAAACGTTTGAAACTGACATAAGTTGCAGAAAACAAGGATACGAGTATCGGCTGCTCACACCTAAAACGCGCTATAAAACCTGTCACTACTCTTCATAACGTCGGTTGTCAGTAATCAATCAAAACTGTGATAGCTATGAACTTTAAATATTTCAAGTTGTCCCTAGGTATTTGTTACTTAGTGAGTTTTAGTAGTCAACCGACGATATATCACACATGATATAGCTTTAAAAAACACATTATGTTAAGAAAGAAAGACAGTACGGGTTAAGACAAATATGTCAGCATGCGTATCTACGCATTTTGTCTATTGAAATTGGCCGTTTAGTATGAAACGCGTCAGCATGCGTCCGCGTGCGAAAAGCTGGATGCGATTTCATACTAAACGACCATTTTCTATAAACAAAATGCGTACGCATGCTGATATATGTGTTTTCACCCTACTAGTTGAGTATTAGAAAATAATTTTACAACTGCGAAAGATTGACACATTCAGAGCATATGCATATCGGCTACTACCATATCGGGGTGTTTCTATGCGATTTTTTTACGCGTTTTTATTGTTTTATCATCACCGCTTTATTTTCCGTTTTATAAAAGCAAACGAGACTTTTATGCCAGAATAGCAGACATACATGCGTCTGCCACAAGATAACCGAAAATGACTCCACTATTTATACGCAGTTCGTCAATAATTTGGGAATGGTAATGACTTGATTGGTGCAGAATAATCGCATAGAACTACCCATCGAAGTTTGAAAACTGAATTTGAGCTGTACGCACGTGCGTGTAGGTTTATGTTGCTCTGTTGACGGTGACTTATTGATCGATCTTTAGCGATAGTTATTGGCGTCGAAACGGCTAAATACATATTGCTTTACAAAAACCTTGGAAATCAAAATACATTTTATGTCAGTATCATCAATGCTTAAAAATCCAATATAATACGAATATAGGTACCTTCCACGAGTACCTACATCCTTTAGTGAAATTTACCTAGCTTAGTTAATTTATTAATTAGATTCTACTTCTTGATAATTTTCTTAGGTATTACCACGAAGTAGTAATAACCTTATGTAATGTACTTTGCTAGTCACAAATTGTACATCACCAAACAGACAAATATCAGGAACACTATAATTATGTTGTTTTTCTCTTGGTTCTTAACATTCGTCTGATAATCGAACGAACTAAGCAATGTCACTAGTTATTGCTACCGTATTCCCTAGTGGCATTTTATCACTGGAAAGATCAATCTAGACAATCTAGACCAGGGTACTATGTACTGCGTCTAGATTTAGCGGATAGCCCGTTTGACTGATGTGCCCTTTTACAAACTGCCAACCTTTATCCAGCAAAATTAATTTAGTTCGTTTGAACATTCTGTCTATAGGTACAATAAGTACTTGTTCGCCGTTTGTGATTTATTGCTTTACCGTGCTTTAACGTTCCTTTTTCCAATAGCCGGAGTCAATATTGCTTGTTTATTTTATCGGAATATTCCTTTAATTTTGTGTTATTTCGTGTACTCAATAGTGGTTCATTAGCGAACAATGAAGGCTAAATAAACACTGAAAATAGCGGTTAAAGGAACTCATAGTCATTAATGATCTTCTGAAAGCATTGTATTTCTAATGATTGCTAAATGAATATAAAATAGCTTTGCTGGTTTTCTAATAGAAGATAGCTTGGATACTCAAAAAAAAATCGTTTTTGTGATGTTCATAATAATTCCAAAGTATGGAAATTGGTGCTTAGATTAAATAATGATAGCTGGTCATAATTTAAAAATCGCATTCGTATACTAGTTGTGACCAAAAATCATATCATAGCTAAGCAGTTAATGCCGTACAACAAATTGCTTACGATAAACCATTGTATTGAACAACACAAAAAAACAACAGATTAATTACAAGCAAGATGCGCAAAAATCCCGATCGCGCCATAGACGGTGGCATCGATAAAATATCGATTGAGTGCGTAATCGTTCGCCGCATGAATATTTATTGTTAATTTGTAACCTCGCCAGATAGTCCCAAGGCGTACAGAAAGCAATATTTTATAATTTCAACGGTATTGTATCAATGTAAATGGTCCCCCTGTTAGCCATTCTACTTGTACGAGTCTCGATTATGGCATTAATGGTCACGATTCGAGAACATTTCGAAAATAGGTAATAACATATTGAGTTGTGAGAGTTAAGGATACGAAATGAATATTTCACTGAATACTTATTTTCAGTGGGAAAAAACTTGCGCTTCAAGTAGTAGGCAAAGGTAGTCGGACCATGAGTCAGCAAGTATCGGTTAAGTTAGATTTTACTCGATAGGTACGTAAAGTTCTTGCGTTCGCTCCAATGAATAAGTACGCGATAGAATGCTTTACGTAGAGAGTAAAACCTGACGTAACTGATACTTGAAAAGTCATGGTACGGCTGCGGGCTGCGTGTCCTTGCCTTGCGCTGGTCTCGTTAAGAAACTATAACATTTGCGTTATTAAATACTTTGTTTCTTCTTCTTGTACTCGCGCATTGGTGCGAGTGAAAGGGACAAAATGATTAAGGTACCCATACATTGAGTTAACATTTTGGAGTGCGAACTTCTTGGCCATTGTTAGTGGCGTCCCAGAAAAACCCAGAATTATCACCTATTAAATAGGTATATTATTTTCAATCGTAAGTTCGATCTCCGGCTCGTACCAATGAGTTTTTCAAAAAACTTATGTACTAAAATATCATTTGATATTCACAAGTGCTTTCCGGTGAAGAAAAACATCGTGAGGAAACCTGCATACACCTGCGAAGAAATTGAAGGGTGTATGTGAAGTCCCCAACAAGTACTGGGCCAGCGTTGAGACCACGCAAAATAGGCACGTTTGATGTCGAGTTGCGGACAAAAAATGGCCAGAAAATTCATTATATCACGGCGGCCATACAAAACAGTATCCTGAGTAGGTATATATGCCTATTATGCCTATTAAAGTTATCAGAGTACCTACTAAGTAACAGCCGTACGCCTACAAAGGAATTCCAAAAATAAACTTTAAACACACACCGCTATAATTTAATTACCGTTTGGCATAGATATCCAATATACACAGAACAATTAGTATTAACAAGAATACAATTTATTATCGTTCGTACGTGGGAGCTTCAAAGCAGCTAAATAACAACCCTTCATTAATGGACCAAGACAAGCGGCGTAGGTGGGTCGTTGTTACAGAGTACTTTTACTAGATTGAGCATAATCATCATAAAATTGTTACAACGAATATATTAACGGGTGACAACCAAAACTCACTATAAAACTCGATTTAAAAAAAATCACGATCACGTCATTCGTCTTTAGTATCGTTTGGTAGCCAGATTTGGTAGCTGGCTGTCAAATGGGAAATATGGTTTTCCGCCTGGTAGCTTTGAAATGGGCATAACTTTACCGTCTCGTAGCCAGATTTGGTACAAACCTGGTTACAAAATGATAAGTCCCGATTTAAAACCAGTTACCTAATGGGATTTTATTCTCATTTCGAAGCTGGTTACGAAACTTTGACTAACAAACGGTACTAAAGGGTCATTTGTGTCACGAAAGTTAGTCATACAAACTATGTAATATATACTCTGTCCAGTCCAACATCCTTCGGCAGTAGTAAAAGGGAGCAAAATTAAAAGGGGGTTCATATTATTTTGCGCACATAGAAAAAATTAATTAGTCCCCCTTTTTCAGTGGGAAAAGTTGTTACACAAAATTTAACTACGTAACACAAAAATTATGATGTTACATTTTGATTTCGTTAAAGGCCTTTAACTATGACAACTACATATATGTAAATTTTTTTGCAACTGACGACTAAAACGATGACTACAAAAAAAAGGTACTAAAGGGCTTTCTTGTCACTCAATCTTAAAGAAGAGTATTTGTGTTAAGTACTTATAAGTACGAAACTGAAGCGTGACACGATACACGGCTTGCAACTATTGTTAGCCATTACGACCAACGCATAAGTATATGCATTATGAACTTATTTTTGAATGCACGAAACAATTATGTAAAAAAAAAATATAAAATATGTTTGATGTAATACGTATGTCATAGCATAACATGTATAATAATATATACATATTGATACAGTTGCTGGTTTACAGAAACCAGTATCTGTATCCGTTGATACAGATACTGGTTACGGAACATTAGTGCTAAAACTAAATACGTCGTGAACGTGCAGGATAAGCGCTGTAAAAGTGGTAGTCTGTGGTCGGTATCGACTCGGCTCGATTGTCGGGAACAAGTTATCGATGCCGATTGATTAGAGAGCGAGATCAAAGATGTTCTTCCGCGTGGATGAGATATCTTGATACATGTAAGTAGAGTCAAAAATTTCTTTGATTTTCATTCTTTCAAACGTCTAGGTTGAACTGTTATTTAAATTTACAAACCATTTCATACAGACTTCTGCTACGGAAAAAATCAACGGCTACGTACTAATTTCAAAGGAGCCAGGATTTTATAAAGCTTTGCAAAATACTGCACACCTGTTTCCTACTGCTATGCTAATCCTATATGAACATAATGGACACCTTACTGTGATGACAGCTAAAAAAAGAAAAAGATGAAACATTGCATTGGTATTTTACCTCTAAGTCTTCCATCGTCAACGCAGAGTATAAGCGTTCTTTGATCTTTAACGGTATAATAGTTTAAATAAATGACGTTTTCTTATCCATTTATAATTATAACTGTTTATTCACACTATCATTATTAAACTTCTTAACCGCTAAGTATCTTTTCATCTTAAATATTCGCTTTAAGTACGAAACGTCATCAAGTATAAAAGTCAAACAATAGCCACTCAACTCTGACTCATGTCATTGATGGACGGCGTAGATTTTATAGATGATTTTTCTTGGATTTCAAACAATGACGCCGGTATCATTAATCTCGACTACTGGTAACGGTATCCGATATCTGGACAGATCACGTGTCTACTAGATGGAGCATGGAATAATCCTGTAGCCGTACCATAAGATGCAGCGGCGTTATTAAAGCGCGTTTACTTTCCTCACTGAAAAAAATGCTTAGTTGAATTTATCAGATCTTGCGTAATTTTAACCGGAAATTAAGGTTCATTGGGTCCTATCACAATTTTTTTTTTGATTTTACCAAACTTTTTATGTTGGCATTCTACTAAATTAATTTGGTTGATTACTCCAGTTTTTTGTTGATTTCACCAGTTGTTTGGTATAATGTACAATGTCCTTTATTAATTTAACTAGAACTCTCGACTTCAACCTTTTTAGTTTTGTTAATTTGATAGCAAGGATTTGTTACATATATCAACGTTACCTCGTAATATAGCCAACCTAAGTCACTTTGGTACTTAAATATTTTTTTCAGTGCATCCGGCTCGCTCGCGTCAATACGCAAGTACGAGCGGGATGGATAGTTAGAAAGTAAAAACGCGTTAATATCGTAGCGGCATCTCATGGTAGGGCTACTGTACTCTAAATTCGTGCCGTTGCAAGAACCGTTTAAGAATTTCTTACATTTTGCTTCTCGCTCGCTCTTGCTTTCATCGACTGCGATCAATGCCGTAACATTAGGTATATTTTAAAAGTGCTATAATGAAACTATAAACAGTAATAGTAGGATCGTCACAAGCTTACAGATTTCATATCGGAAAATGTTTAAACTAATAAGTAGGTGCATAATTTGTATTTTGCATAGCGCAGTAAATACTGTGTCTGTTAGAAGGTGTTTTTATAAAATTTTAGAACTGGTCCCAGTAAAATTTCACGTTATACAATCTTCAAATGTTAACTTATTTTATAATTTTTTAGGTCAACATTTTATAATTATTATTATAACGATTATTTATATTTTATTACTATTTTTATTGCATTAACGATGTACCAATAATGAATGTTTAAGCTTTATGTTGTGGATATTTAAGCGCGTGATTGTTGATACGTTAATCGCAGTGTCATGGTGCGTCTGCCTTAGGTTTGAAAATTACGTTAAATATCAACACATAATATAATGTTTAACGCTGCGATCAACGCATAAAATAACCGAGCGCTTTAATAGGTATTGAGCTGCGCTTACGTTAGCCATTCGTGGCATAATGCAGAATCTATTAGAGTCAATCTATGCATATCAACAATCATAGCTAACTAGGTACATAACATACTGATCCTATCGAATAGATCGAACTAATCGATTTGCTGGTCCCGAGTTGACTTTCATTAAAACTATTGGGTCACGTTGATGTGGAGATATGCTGCAGGTTATGCTAAGTCCTTTTTTATACCACATTGGTGGCAAACAAGCATACGGTCCGCCTGATGGAAAGCGGTCACCGTAGCCTATAGACGCCTGCAGTCCCAGAGATGTCACATGCACGCTACCGTCGTTACTAGAAAACAGGCTTTTCTTTACGAGTATCCGCCATCATACATACTTATGTTTAAACGTGGTATTTTACTAGTCTATTTCTTGCATCTTACAGGAATCATTGGGTACTGGTAAAATAGTTAACGTATCTTAAATACCTACATGCAAAACTCTTAAGTGTTATGGTAAAATACTATTGGCTTATCTTTGAATTTTCTGCATCGTCTACTATACAAAACTGATAAGCTAGATATGCTTAATAGGCCGATAAGATGGGCATTTAAAAAAAGTTGCTTAACACAGACCAATAAAGCTATATTTAATTGGTGCTACATTGGTTGTGGGACTTGTAGGCATGTTGAATGGAATATCGTTGCATGCAATTAATGAATTTCGACATTTTGCAAATCACCCCAATAACTGTTTAATCGTCTAATTGTCTCAAAAATATTGATCTTTAGCGTTCTTTTGGAACAAAGGAAAGCATGGATAGTGACTGTAGATTGATTATTATAATTAATAGTTCAATACAATTTGCAAGATTCTTCTTTGTTTTCATCATCGTCATCATCTCAGCCATAAGACGTCCACTGACGCAGAGCAGATGGTCGATGGGGTCAAAAAGTGCTCGAGTGGAGACCACGGCTAGGCAAACGCAGCGTAGGACGTCCACCCACAAGATGGACAGACGACCTTGTGAAGGTCGCCGGGACACGCTGGATGCAGGTCGCATCTAACCGGTACATGTGGAGGTCCAGAGGGGAGGCCTATGTTCTTTGTTTTACAGTTAAGTAAATAGTAAAAAATATGTGGCAGTTGCCCATCTTATAATGTTCATCACATCTTATAAAACGTCATTTAATGTTCTAATGGCAAGTCCTAACATACGATAAGAACATTGAATGAGTTGGTTTCCATTACCTACATTCCATACCTATATTATGTGGACACGCTGGATGCAGGCCGCATCTAACCGGTACATGTGGAGGTCCAGAGGGGAGGCCTATGTTCAGCAGTGGACGTCTTAAGACTGAGATAATGATGATGATGATACCTATATTAATAATGTTATAGTCTACCTTATGCCTTAAACCTATTCTGATCACTTGAAAAATGTTAATATTTTTAGCTCAAATCCAAGTTGTGTCTAATTATGATTTAGTGATATTTTTCGCAACATTCTCCCAAACACTTGCCAACGTTCTCCACAAAAACGTAAACAATGCTACCTAAATCACAAGTGAAATGTGACGCGACTGCTTGCATTGGAAACGTTTATAAAGCTGATGGCTGCATAGCATGGAAATGCACCGAATGCATGTTCCTGATTCCCGTACCATGCGTCTGCAGCAATGTCAATAACCCTAGTGCACGACAACAAGTCGCGGCCTTTTCCTGACTACCTTCATTCTGTTCATCAATATTATACACTAACTCCTTTATTCTTAAAAGTCTCCTAATAGTCCACCTAACGAAAACCAAAAGTTGCCTATCGGGGGAAATAACTCGTGTATAAGCGAATTTTGGCATAGTTGTAGGGAATGGTGTTTTAAACCACGTACTAAAAGTACTGGTGGTTAGGGGTGGAGCTAACGGGGGGAGAGGGGTGTTAAGGTCCTTATTTTTAATTTTTCGTAAATATCTCGTAAACCGTGGCTTATAGCAAAAAACGTTCTAGTACATAAGTAATCTACATCAAATTCTCTACAAAAAAGATGTATGCATGTTTCCTCTGGGATCAATATGTCATGAGATAAGAAAGCAAGAAGATGGACACAATAGAAATAAACACATTTGTTTAAGTTGGTATGGCACATACAGAATGCTCGCGAGCATTTCAAAAGATTTTAATGCTCAATTCCTGACCATGTTTAGAGTCTTTAATGTTATATAAAATTTCCTGGATTCGGCTTGGTTTCAGAGATAATCAACCTTTTTTTCGAAATAAGTTTTTCGACGTAACTCATCATAAAACTTCTTTTTGATTACAATGCTACCACAATGTGTTTTAATATTACCACACCTTATGCCTGGCAATAGAAAAATGAGAATAAACTTGACGAAATAACCAGTCTCTAAAAAAATATTAAATTAAATATTTTTTACAAATTGTTGTTATGATAAAAAGTACTGGAAATGTTAAAAAGTATGCAAAAAGTTCAAAAAAAAAAAGAAAAAAATATTTTTTTTTTTGGTGGTATTTGACATTAGGTCTCGTAATATTTTTTGTTTGTTTTGATGTCTAGAATGCATAGTTAAAATCTTCTGACGATGATTATGAGAATATTTTAGGTTTAGAAGATAATTAGGAATTTTATTTTTACAAATAAGCATACAGGGCGCGCCCGGGCGCGAGCATTCCAAAAGATTTTAAGTATGCATTCCAGATATCAAAATAAACAAAAATGATTATGAGACCTAATGTCAAATACCACCGAAAAAAAATTTTTTTTTCTCTTTTGTTTTAGATTTTTTTAATACTTTTTGACATTTCCAGTACTTTTTATCACAACAACAATTTGTAAAAAATATTTTTTTAATATTTTTTTAGGGACTGGTTATTTCGTCAAGTTTATTCTCATTTTTTTATTGCCAGGCAAAAGGTGTGGTAATATTAAAACACATTGTGGTAGCATTGTAATCAAAAACAAGTTTTATGATGAGTTACGTCGAAAAACTTATTTCGAAAAAAAGGGTGATTATCTCTGAAACCAAGCCGAATCCAGGAAATTTTATATAACCTTAAAGACTCTAAATATGGTCAGGAATTGAGCATTACAATCTTTTGGAATGCTCGCGAGCATTCTGTATGTGCCATACCAACTTAAACAAATGTGTTTATTTCTATTGCGTCCATCTTCTTGCTTTCTTATCTCATGACATATTGATCCCAGAGGAAACATGCATACGTCTTTTTTGTAGAGAATTTGATGTAGATTACCTATGTACTAGAACGTTTTTTGCTATAAGCCACGGTTTACGAGATATTTACGAAAAATTAAAAATAAGGACCTTAACACCCCCCCTCCCCCCGTTAGCTCCACCCCTAACCACCAGTACTTTTAGTATGTGGTTTAAAACACCATTCCCTACAACTATGCCAAAATTCGCTTATACACGAGTTTTTTCCTCTTATTTTCCTTCGTTTGGTGTACTATAAATTAGCAAGCCGGTCTTATTGATATATCCATAAGACCAAGCAATACTTATCTTATAGGCTTGCTAAGTTAGGAGGATTTTCACTAGATACACTATAATCCTCGGCCGCTATGAGGTCAATACTGGCAGCTGCCATTTCAATAGACTGTGTAATTAGTAGTACCTAGTAATTGTTGACAGATAATTTACCTACTGATCTGTCAGAATTGTCTTCATACTAGATAAAGACTAAAGCAGTAAGTATATAGGATGTAAGCCTAACCAAAATGCTAACGTAAGTCGAAACACCAAACGGAAGACTATAATTTTGCAAAGACAGCTCAAACGATAATTTTATACACGTAATAATTTTCCGTACGTAATTTTGAAATTATTCTGCGATTCGATATGGCTATATGGCTTTATGTATACCATGAGCACGTAATACGACTGTGTAGATCGTAATATAACCTTTTTTTTTAACGCTCTATTGACATTTTTAGTGATGGGGCTTGGGCATTATCACCGCTTGGCAAATCTTGCATTATAAAATATCAAAAGCTAAAGAGATAATTTTCGTGATGTATGGACAGAGCTAAGTATAATAAACGCCACTAATTAACTGACCATTTGTGACCTTTATCACAATACCCGTACACTGCGACCATATATAACATGGACGTCTAACGCCAGCTCATAAATGCCCCCAAAACAATTGTTCAATTATGCCAAGATGGGCAGGATGTAGCTTTTCTTAACACCGTGCATATGTCGGCGCAACATCTTTGACAAATGCCTAGAGAATATACCCAATCAAAACTTTGATGGACCAATCTCAACTAATTTGAAATGACGGTTTAAGTTTTTATAGGTTGATATTGACATTCATTGTGATCGTAATGCACTGAAGAGAGGATTGCACATGTCAACTAAAATTCAGGACCGTTTGGAAAGGCAATTTAGTATGGCGTGCGGCTTCCATGTTTTATTTGTTAGTGTAGCCCAGCCCGTACACGACACGTCACGTGTTGAAAATGGTGCCTACTGCGAATGAGATTATACTATACAGTGGACAGCCGTCCTACGTCACTGAAACTCTTGGTACAGGTACAGAGTTCAACTCGAAATTCGGCGAGTGCACTCGTTAGTGAAACACACTAGTGCTAAATGGACGAATTGTGAAGGAATTTTGGATCGTTTATTTAGTGACAGTTTCGAACTGGCTCTGAAATAGAAGGCTAAGAGGTTAATTGTGTATTTTGGGAATGAGCGAGAAATGCAGTTGTTTTATTTCTTGTTTTTGGAATAAATAGTTATGAAAAAGCAAACAGCAATTGAATAACTTCAGGGCTCAATAATGGTGAGAGTTTTGGAAAATGATCGCAACCCGTTTTTCTATCATATCAGTGCAATATTTTGTTACTATTGTTAATTTTGTGATTGCGATACGTAATATTATACTCTTCAATCGTCTCTCTTTCTCTCTTTATATTATAGAATGCAGCATTTTAACTTCTCATAAAAAATATTTGGTAATTTTCGTAATATTAGAAATTGTGCAAATTCTCATTCGTATTTACGCCAGCGACAAATCGATACGGGTTTACAACCGGTTCGCTATACGGCTAGATGGCGCGATATCAGTCGAGTGGGAATGCTTGCTGGAATTCTTTCCGATACCGACCTTACCTTCCCAACCTCATATCTCACAACATCTGACTCTTCTCAAACCAATCTTGGACTAAGGGGATAGGGTTTACTACTACTTAGCGATTACTAGAAATACGGGGTTCCGGAGGGTTTTCTGCTGATATTTAGAAGTGCAGCGATAGCGCATGACACGCGAGCCAAGTAAACACTAGATAATACACGTGTATTTCTGTTAAGTTTAATTCTGTTTCTCTTATTTTGATGCTATTGGCTGGAATTTATATGCAAATGTCTTATATATAGATGTTGATACACGGCGCAAAGTTCTTACACGTATGCCATTAATGCTAAGTATATTTCGAGTTCATCAGTTGACATTCTGTAAGTACGTCATATTTGTAGGTAGGTAGTTTATGTGCATAGGCTAATGACATAACTTAATTTTAACTTGGTGTTTAACACTTTTAACTGACAATCTAAGAATTAATTTTACTATTTATACATTTTGTACATTGAGTCCGTTCGTGTCCATTACTGGAACAATAAATTTAACTCCATAATTCATTTCCAACATTCATTACACACAATACATTATTGGAACGATTGTATTCCACCTGACACCAACCCTACCAACTACGTGCAGATAGTATTTGAAGATATAATGTACAATTTAAGGGGCCTACCATCCGTAATGTTTCCCATTAGCTTAAGGTGCATGCAGACCAAAAGAGCATTCGCTGTTCTATCCCCCATTCTACGAAATCAAGGAATCACGTTTCGTGTAACGATCGAATTTCGTAGAGTAGGGGGATAGAACAACGAATGTTCTTTTGGTCTGCATGCACCCTTAGGTACTTATTAACTATGATCTATTATGCAGCGTGTGTTACAGTACACTGACGGTTATATGATACAAGTTAGGTAGATTTTTGTTAACATCAGATTGTATCAGAATTTCAACGTATTTATGCTTAGTGGCTATGTGGTAGAGGTTCACAAATAGAATATAGTCAATTAAATCTTTGATGGACCTAACTACAGGTATTTTTCTTAATGTAATATAATATAAGTTTATAAAGGTTAAAAAAACATTGGTGTTATGTATTGAAGAGAGGGTGACTCTTGCCAACGAAATTTCAGGAACGTTTTTGAAAGGCAATTTGCGTGTGGTGTGCAGTTTCCATGTTTTATTAATTGTTCGATTCTCAGAAATAGGTATTTTAGAATTTTATCTGCGACGACTAATGTCAAGTAAGCATTATCATATACAAGGCTAAATTTTAATATACATGGTGTAATCGTAAAGTGTTGCCAGGTCATAATTCCGTAAATATAGCAGATACCAGAAAACTTCTAACTGATATCGAAAGTACGTTACCCAACGAATAAAATTACACTAATAACTTTTTTGAAATAAAATCAGAAATATCTCAAATATTCAAACCCTTCCATACATTTAGTACGTAACCGTTCATTCAAAGAGTAGTTTAATACGAATGTTTTTTTATTTAATTAAGAATAAATGTTAGATTAATTAGTTCTTAAACGGTAGTATTATTATTTTATGTATTCGTACAAATAACGAATCTCTAACAGTTTTATCTGTTATGACACCCGACATTTTTTAAAGCTAGTCGTCATACTAAATGTATGGGAGCGTTTTAACTAAGTGTTTTTAATATTACTCCATCTATTTAGAAAAAGTTATTAATGCCATTTTACTCGTTGGGTAACGCACTTTCGATATCAGTAGGAAGTTTTCTGATATCTGTTATATTTACGGAATTATGGCCTGGCCAAACTTAATGATTACACCCTGTATAGTTGTTCTCCTTTTAAGGGCATGTCCAGTATCGTGTTCCATTAAAAAAAAGGAGGAAGATTTTTTCTCTCCCAAAAATGTTATTGACTTTCTATGAAGCGGCTTATTTGAAAGACCTGCCCCATAGAAATATTTTTTCCCGTATAACAAAAATCCTTCTCTTTTACCTAATTGGAAAACGATACTAACAAGACCTTGTATAGTAAACGAGAATGTTACACGTGCCGACCGAGGGGGCTTCAGTTGGTGCTCATAAAATCTTAAAATGAATCGAAACATGTCTTTCATTTTGGTCTTTAATTACTACCTAACTAAGTGACCCCACTAATAGGCCTATATAAATGTTTAAAACATACAATGAATAGAAATCTAAACTGATTGCCCTGAAAACCAGCGCTATAACTAAAGCCCTTTAGTTATCGGAATATGCATGCAGTTATGCAGAGTGGCATCCATTTTGATGCTTTGTACTTAGTTTAAGCTTTAACAAAGATTAAGTTTTTTTTGTTGCTGTGCATCAAATAAACATTTTTTTCATTTCAAATTACTAAAATTATGACATGGTATAGTAACCATTGAAAAGTTGTAACAACCCTGATTGTTTCACGAAACGACGTCGATGTACTTGGGATAGATAAGCCAACTTATATCTTAATCTGTAGACAGATAGAAGATAGTCATATCGCATATCAGTAATGATGACGCCGAATAATAAATGATTGAGGTGATTAAACGAATACGTTATACCTACTATGACGCGAAATCACGCCAATGTCACTTGTCAGCCTCGTGGTCTATTGCTGGAATGCAGTCTCACATTGTTTTGATAACAACTGATTCCATATAACTTTGTGCAGTTGTAAGTCTTAAAAAAAACGGCTTATTTATTATATTTAGCTAAGTAGATCATTTATTTTTTGAGGTTTAAAAATCCTCGTCACTATGCCCCTGCCATCGCCATCTTTTAAGTAGCACAATTAGTTAGTATGCTTCGACCGACCGGTGTGATTCACTGCCTACTAAAAAGCGGCATCGTTCACTTTACACGGTCTCCTTTTCCGTGTCTAGTAATTGAATTGAAACATAATCTAGAGTAAAGATTCACTCGTATTTTCCTTTTTTATGGTTCCGTACCCAAAGATTAAACGGGACCCTAATCCAAGGCTCCGTCTGTTTGTCTGTCCGTCTTTCACCAAGTTAGGTATATCTCGACGGTTGAAATTTTCACAGATGCTATATTTCTGTTACCGCTATAATAAAAAATACTTAAAAGTGGGATAAAATAGATATTTAAGGCACCTTCCATACAGCGAACGTGATTTTGACCGGTTTGTTTGGCATTTTTATTACAAATTGATAACCCTTCGTTCGCGAGTCGGACTCGCACTTGGTCGGTTTTTTTCTGCACAAATTTAACTACTAGACATAAAATACAACAGTTCAGCGTCGTGTTTTAGATTGCAGAGACATCCGAGGAGAACATTTTTCGATATAACTTTGAAATCAATTTTGAAGTTTCCGTCTGACCAGAGCTCAGCTGCCGGAGTTTGTATAGAGTTGTAATTTCATCGTTGCTTATATCTGAAATAAAAACGCAAGAAGGAAATGGTCTGCTTCCAGATTACTTGTAAAAACAACATAGTGTGTTAATAAATATTCAGTACAATAGTACATATAGGTACATAAAAGGTAAAACTTGCAACGCTAATACTGAAAATATAATACCTACGTACCATGATTAAATAAATAATTTCATTATCTTATTAATGAGCGTGCGTAAATTAAGATCGAAGATATTTACCTAGTTAATGTCGTTTGTATCACTATTGGTACCTAGGTATTGAATTAATGAACATAAGCGTTTCTTTATCTTTAATAAAATTAATACATCATACTAATTGAGTACCTAAAAGTGATCCTCGTCTATCATTATCGTTATTATTTACAATTTGTGAATGTTGCTGTGTCATCATTTGTATTTAAGCAAAGTATTTAATAAAATATTTTCTTCGATTACCGCGCGTTTAACGGATAAATTCGCGTAGGTATATTAATTAAATGTACGTTCCTCCCGACGTTTCGAACACTTTACAGGGTTCGTGGTCTGCGGGCAGTTCGAAACGGGATGAAGTTAAATTTAATTAATATACGCGAGTTTATCAGTTTTTTATAGTTTTATTTCATATTTAATACATATTAAAAAATGATTTTTTTGCACTATCGATAATAATTTTGTTTGTTGTAACTTTCTTCGTATAGCTTAATATAATATAATTCGCTACTCCTCCAAACTAAGCACGTAATCGCTAAGTACTTTATAGCAACCAAAGCAGCAATTTTTAAGTCTCCCAAAATCAGACCGCCGTCATAAGCCGGTCAAAAAAACTTTATGTAGACTACGGCAGAATATATAATGCCGATCGATGTCTTATTCGCTCTTATGCCGTCGACATGAAGCTCTTACAGACCGCATAATATTATCAAATAAGCAACACAGTATTGTAACACTATAAAACCAAACTTTACGTACTATGTAGTTGGCTATTAATAATAATAATAAATAATATTAATTTATTTCAGGCAGTGCCCATATAAAAGTTAGTTACATTATATTATATTATATTATGTTACATTTACACTTACATTTCGACTTATACAACTACAGTTAGTACTAACACATAGATAATTATAATTATAAGACAACAACAACGCCATTAAATCGGATGTCAAATTAATGTCAGCAATGGTGACTCGATTCAAAAAAAAATAAAAAATTGGCTATTAACATTTTTTTTTTCAATTATATTAGTACCTATACGGTTACGAGTATCATTTCAATGTTGGTAAACGATTATTTTTGTATTAGCCAATTTCATAAGATATAAATAAAATTATTGGAAAATTCCAAACCTCGACTGCCGTTTAAAATGAATTGAAAAGTATTAAACACATTTTAAATAAATTGGAGGCGTGCATTATACTCTCATTTTGGCAGTCGTGTAAACAAAAATTAAACTTACAGTAATATAATTATATGTATAATATTATATAACATCAAAATATGCAGGGATTCCCTTGAAACACTAACACAAATTCAATGTTTCAAGGGTTGCATTTGCAATTTAAATCTTCCGCTTGGGAGACGCGGCACCGATATTGACTTAGTCACCGGGAAGCTATGAAATCTACGCTCGAGCTTATTTTTACAACTTCTCGCAATAAAGTTATTTTCAATAATGTTTCAGTTATAATTGACGAAGGCTCGGCCGGCAGTCATTAAACCTATTAACTGTAACTAGTTTATGTCCATATAATAATATCTGTATCATTTGAATACCCTTTTTTTTGTCAGCCTTTACCTTTTTTGTCAGCCTCCGTAGCCTAAGCTGGTAGTGAAGTGACCCTGCCTACGAAGCTGGAGGTTCCGGGTTCGAATCCTGGCGAGAGCATTATTTGTGTATTTATTTATCACAAATATTTGTTCCTTGGTCATGGATGCCTATGTATTTAAGTATCTATATATATCTATTATATAATATCGTCGCCAGGTACCCACATCACAAGCCTAAATTGAGAATGTCTGAGCATAACAAGATTTTTAATAATCGTGTTTTTTGTTTATAAATAATTTGGATACTATATTTGTCAAAACTATTTTCTCTTTCGCAATATCAATAGCTGATACTGTCTTGATATAATTTTCAAGCTCTATTTGATTATTAACGATTTACCCTTTCACATCGTTATCTGGATGCTAAGCCAAGTTGCCAATCACTAACGCTTAGTAGCGTATCGTAGTTTTCCCTCTCTGTTTCTCTTTCATATTAGTACGACAAAGACAGTAAGCTGCATTTCGTTTACGATTGATGATTAATCGTTAGCGATTGGCAACTTGTCCTGTTACCATGGTTCTGTTGCGATGGCCTAATTTCTGATTGAACCTTTCTAGAAGTTGGACCTACCTAACTGAATAGTGACCTAGGTATGTATAATCGTCTCCGAAATCGAGTGTAAATTGTTTTTGATAATGACTTTAAATTTTTAAACTTTCCTTCCTAAAGATACATTCCAAACCTGCAAATTCTAGTTTATTCTCTTAATACGTACCTAAATACATTTAACTATTTTTATTACATTCTATTTAAAAATAGTTGATAAAAAATATGTAAATATGAAGGGATTGATGTGTTACTGACCATTTATTTCGATCGCCAATCCGCTTGCCCAGCGTAGCAATTATAGGCATTTGCCTGTTAAAATGAGTCCATGCTTAATGGGAGAGGCCTTTGTTCAGCAGAGGACTTTGGTGACGATATGAAGTGAATCGATATTAAATTAAAAATAAATGCGATGGCAACAAATAGGGGTATTTCATCGTATTTATTCTTGCTTTATTCTGCAGTACATTCCATTTCATTTGAAAATGTGACGAATAATAGAAAAGGTTTTCTAGCTTAACGTTCGCATGTTGCAGACAGCCCGGAAATACTTTTCGGAAGTCCGCCGGCAATGTGCATCTCCGATTGGTCGCTTCGCTTCGATGTGTGCGTGGCGTAATGAAATGCAACCTAAATGCTTTAACATTTTCGATCCAGTTCGTAGATTGATTTACCTACAGGTTTGTGGTACGTAAAGCTCCTAAGCCATGTAATGAAACTATTACATTTAACTTACGGTTGTTTACACCAAACCGTAAATAGTAGTTAAAACGTTCGTTAAACAGTTATCAAATTGAAATAGTGATTCCATTTAATAGTAATCTGTTGCATCAAATGATCAGTCCATCCGTGTTCATAATCCTTAGACATAACATCTTTGAAAATTCAGATTTGGTATCAAAAAAGTCAAAGATTCTTTGATCCTTCAATTTTACTTATGTAAAATTTCATCATCGTTGATCCCAATATTTTTCTAAGATAATTAATGAACTAGATGACACAGTGTAAAATGATTCTTTTCAAATAATTTCGACAATATTACATTTTGTCATATCAAATTTATTTGAATTCTGTAACTTTTACTCTGATTACTGATAAGCGATGCAAGCGCATTCGTAACAATGAGTACCACCAACAAAAGGACATGGAAATAATTAACAAACCCCTGCAATTAAGTCGATGGCGTGTGTAATTGTATTTATTATACGTTTATTCTCTCCGCTAGTCACAAAACGACGTAACCGACAAGTGTATTCTACTGACAAATTACGTTTTACTGCAGTCCGGCTTTATTTTTGTCTACTAGCAGTCATCCGCATTTTCAGCCACGCTGCACTTTTGTACTTAACACGAAAGGGTCATTTATTTGCGTAGCTAAAGCAAAGTTTATGTAGGTACCTTCAGAAACGTAAAGTACCTAAGTATTAGAGAGAACTTTGTAACTTTACAATGAGGGATGGTCAAGAAATGGCAGACGCTGGTGGAAGCCCACATTGATGTGAAGACCAGGTACCGATGGCTACCTAGATATTGGGGGCGGTTCTGATGAGTTGAAACCAAGTGGAGGAACTAACGTATCACATCGGGGTCACCACTTATATGTAGAAAGGTGAATAATTATAAAACTATGAACTATCTGAGAGTTAAACGATAAACGGCGTACTTAGACGAGTAACTATTGTCGCACACACAACCGAGAAGGAACTAAGGAAGGAGCCACAAGTTAGGCCTTCCGTTGACGCGCAGGATGCTGACAACGCATTCTGTTTCTATAAGGAACAATAAATTGCTGTATATTTTCTACATGTTGTGCCGACAATACATATTAAATAACAATAATCTTACTTTCCCACCACCACCTAACAATGCTAATTTAATCTTTGATTCAAAAGCGCTTTTATATTTTGTGTCTCGAGATCAACTAGAAAGGTACTGCAGATGTTTGAATTCGTAAGACAGATAAAAGAATGTGCAGTGATACTTAGACTTGCGAGTCTACTCGTAATATACTCTTAATCCAAGAAGAATAAGAATAATCATATACCTTCATATCTATTGATGTGCCCGTGAATGGGTTGCAGCAAGTGTACAACACAGGAAAATTCTCCAAAGGGCCGCTACGTGTTGGATCTATATCCCCGCGCAAACCTATCAAAAAACCGGGATTTGTAAACCCGTGATTCTCAAAAAGAAAATAGATACCTTCCCTACCTATTAAACGTACCTATACCTATACAATTTGTGTTACAACTTTCAATCTTAAATAAATAGAACATGCAAAACCTAATTATTACCGCTTCATACCTATATCATATGAGCGTTATGACATTCGATCAATAATCCTATTACGTCTTATCGAATATTGAGTTACCTACCTTCGCTCGCAATATGAGGCAGAAGCATGTTATATTATTATTATGATACGTACATCAAAATTTTAATATAGAGATCTAGAACTCGCTTACAAATGTAATAAGCGTCATCGTCATAATATATGCCTTTGAATATATCCCCTTATTTATGGAAAACATAAGGTTCGTACAGTCAGCCAAATTATGAAAGAAAATAGTGGTTTACCAGTACAATGATATTAGGTCATTATCTATGAAATTGACGGTTTATATGGGAAAATATGGGAATTGGGGATTATATAGGAATACTTTGGGGAAAGTTTATTTTCCATACTTTGAATTTCGTTTATTATTTTTTTATTTCAATTTAACACTTTTAATCTGTGCTTTTATTTATCTCTATTTCATAAAACTAGATACTATCATAGAATACGTATTATTAAAAACATTACCGTTTGTAACTAATATGTTATGTAACTAATACCAAATAACTAGACCCTGGATTTTACGAATAAATTATGGGCTGAAAAACTAACTCCTAATAAACTTACTCTGCGACAACAAAATACTGAAAAAATAAAATATAAATGTTACTTATTATAGCAGAATGAAGCTTTATTTGGAAATTACTTGAGCCTTCAGAAGCATAGCTTAGGCGTTAATAAATTAGAAAACCAAAAACCCTACTGAAAATCTGCTAGTTGGCCTTTGATTCTGAAAACCTTACTGGCTACTGGAATGTAGTTAATTTATGTCTACCTTGTGCAAAAATGTAAAATATAAAACAAACTGTTGTTACTTGTAAAATATAGTATGAAAATCATAGAGAGTAGATACTCGATCAGATAGATATCTGATCGCTTAACAATGTTTTGATGAAGATATTGTAATATACACATATGTATCTACTTACCTCCTATATCAATATTGCATTCTAGGCTAAGGACTAAGAAAATAGAGTTTGAAGTCACTTTGAACCTGAATGCCAAATATCAAAATAAATAGTTTAGGTCGATTTGTGTAAGATGTCCCAAAATGCTCGTGTTCAGGTGCTCAGGTGTGTTCTACAGCGTGGGTATTTGATACGGGCGAATAATTAATCCAGCTATAATATCTGATCCTACGAGTCGTATAAGATAACCATTTCGTTAAATTTTGTTGTTGATTAGGTGTAATGATTTTTCTAAAGTGCAACCCAGCAGCAATGTATGCCGGCCAACTGACATGAGACTCGTATGACGTTTAGATACTTATGTCTACTTTAAGTAATGTGGCTACCAGTGGATGCAATACATTGCGAGCTCAATTATTTTGTATGAAAAAAAAAATACCTTAATTTCTAAAATAAATTTATGTAAATAGGTTCCCTAGGTCCGATAGTAATCGCCACTAAAATATTCGCCCGTATCAAATACACACGCTGTATTTGCAGCATGTTAAAAGATTAATGACAGTTACAGTAAACCGACAATAAATACTTGATCCAGCTAAGTTCCTGACCAGATTATGGCAAAGTCATCAAAATTTAAAGTTTCTTTCTTATTCATGTTCAGCAACTGTACCTTCTAAAAAGTAGGTATCTTCCTACAAAGAATATAAATCTTTATCTGTTTATTTGAAATGTATGAAACGAATATCTCCAGGCCCCTGGGAAACTGTTGATTTTTGTTTTGATTTTTTCATGACGTGACGTTGACTGTACTCGCATGTGGGTTTTTCTGATGCCTCCGCTCAGAACCCATGGCAGGAATGAAATTGTATTTTATTTTAACGCCACCTATAAATCTTCTCACGCGAACCATAAAATGGAGGAGCCTTCATTCAAGACACTGTTGAGGGTGCACATAAATTTTACATTTTCAGCAATATTCAGCGAAATGTTGGAATCTAATGCTATTTTGTAAGACAGTTCTGTTCGTAAATAACGTGACGAACTTTAAATTCATTATGAAATTAGTAGTTAATCATAATAATGAATTCTAGAGATAAATAAAATTAAATCTTCAATTCTTGTTTGCATTTGGTACTGCAATATTTGTATAAGATATTTTCCCCAAAATCCACAGTGTTAAAGTTAATTATTTGTGTAAAAGTGTCCCATTTATTGATTTATTATTGTTCATCTTTACCATATCTCGGGTCCATGGGGTCTCGGACCTTTGGAAGGTAAGTGCGTGCCGTATAGCGAACAGAGCAGAAACAAATAAACTAGAAGCAATTTAAGGAATATACTTGGAGAGTACCATCCTCGAGCGCACATAATGTCCTAAAATAAATACGCGTCCATAGGTGGTTCCCGCCAGGTGCAAAGACTACTTGTATTGCAGAACAGCACTATGACTGCGAAGGGAACTAAGGTCATATTAGGCTATGAATAGTATATTAAATGGACTGTATCGGTATACAGCCCGGTGGCTACAGGGGAAAGCAGCGGACACGAATGCACACACAGTGCTACAACAGTGCAATACTTTGGGCCTGCTACCGCGAACACAGAAGTTCGTCAAATTCGGGGATTTGTCTCTGTCACTCCAATGAAGGCGTCATTGGAGTGACAGAGTGACAAAGAAAATCCTCAAAATTTGCAGATCTCGTAGTTCACGGTAGGGCTGTGAAGGTTGTGACGTTACACATTATATATATTTGCAACCTGGACCATCTTGTGAATCCACTCTGGCTGTCCGGTCAAGGCAGGTACAGACAGAGGCGAGAGCTACATAAAAGCACCCTCTGGATTATGTAGAGGTCTACTGCATCACTATACTCAGCTCACCACAAGCTACCCCCGTGGGTTGGTATTACCTATTATTAACGTGGGTACCTACTCTACTAAAACCTTGGTTTATGTAGGTACATGTATAAAAGTGTAACTAACAATGTTCATATTAAATATCATCATTATGTCCTAAATGATTGCTGATAACATCTTAATGAACGGTGGCAAAGCCAAAAAAATAATCATTTAATATCACTATATTCACTATATCAATGACAACTAAATTTTTTTTTTTAGTATTGATGAATTTTATAATCTTATTTAATTGATTTTATTTTTCTAATGTATATTTTTTTGTGTAATAATTGTGTTAGACTGTTAATATTATTTAATTTTAATGTAGTTGTAATACAGAAAAAAATACACAATTATAATAAAAACAAAACCAAAATCACAAAATACCATAATACCAATCTAAACTTATAACTAAAGAACCTTAAAGCTAAAACAATTTAAACACCAATCAGTCAAATAACCCCCCCCCCCCCCCCCGCAACATTCCCGGTGCAAAGGTGAGACAACTAATTGAGCTGTTTTTAGGGGCAATATATATGCTCTTATTTTTATTGATTTTATTTATCAAATAGGCACATACCGACTTAAATTGCTAACTACCCGGCGTATTTAATCTACCGCCTCCACAGGTAAGCACACGCTCATTAATACGTATAGAATACTCCTACGTGCCCGCAACACCTCACTGCCTTAAATTGTCAAGTAGGGGATCCCTTTAAATTGAAGATACATCTAAAGCTCACACACGGCGGTGGATTGAAAATAATCCAAGTAGAAAATTAATCCTTGATTACGTTCCCCTACAACTCAAGATTTGAGGGGAAGTAACATGGATATAGTATCCACTAATATGGTACGGCATGTGTTTATTTAAAATGTTTTACAGTTTAAAACTAAGGTAACAAATTGTGACTGTGTTTTAAGTCAATAAGGTATGACTGATCTGAGGGCCGATCTAAGATTGGTAGGTATTCAAACCTGACAATAAAAATAGCATGGTTGATAAAATTATCAATATAAAAGTGGGTAGCCAAAATGAATTTAACTCAGTTCAAAAGCGCGCACGCGCAAGGCAGCCTGCCAGTCTGCGGATGACGCCTGATGAACAATTTATCAATGCATTTATCAAAACAATTCGGAACACGTCATAAAGAGTAAGGGAGATGTTGTTTAAGGTATTACACCTCACTAAGCAAGGTATAGGTAGGTATATTTTCATGTATCTGGACTTTGGAAAATCGATTACTGGCTGCCAATATTAGTGGCTGCCCTTATGGCATACCAGCATCGCAGTTACCAGTGTTTGCTGCAGTAAATACACCGGATGCGCTTCAATGTATCATTAGACCCCTTGGGGTTCTGAATACATTTTTATATTTAATTTATAGTAGAGGTCCAAATGGAAAAAATTGTGCGCTGTGAGTTACAGTTTTGTAATTTTTACCAGAGCTAGAGGGTGTAAAAATAAAAAAAATTAGATGTGGAGGGAAAACCAATTCCCCCCCTGAACGAGGGGGGAGGGGGATGAATGTGCAAACGGAAGGGTTATGTTTAAAATGTTTTCGTCTAATATTTAGGCCTACTATTCATTGTTTGGTATCATTTTCATATAAATCAGACACGGGGAATTCATTTTTGATAATAAAAATGAGTATTTTCATATATAAAAAAATTAATATTGGTATACTACAAGATAGCATATTTATTGTAGTTTTTAAAAATATATACTTTTTGGAACTTTCCATGCAAAAATAAGTTGTAAAAAAATTGCACCCTGTCGCGTACCTCGAATAAAAAAGGGACGTTGCTTTGAATTATTGTTGTAAGTACGTTTCTACTGCGGGAATTTAGCGATTTTGGGTAAACAAAATACTCCATAATGTCTTTCAGGGCAAATTGCATCAACCTGGGTTAGCCAAGTAACCCGGGTTAAACGTTTATTTCACACGGAATTTGATAATTGATAAATTTCTTATGAAGTAAGTGACTGACCCGGCACTATACAGAGGATATCTGAGACATCAGCCTATTTGATATTAGAATGGCTCTTGAACAGCTCAAAAATAACAGGGCGTCTGGGGCAGACGGAATTATAGCTGAGCATCTGACGGCATCTGCATCTGTGTGGTGACGGCAACGCTGTGTGGTGACGGCAGTGAGAATACATTTGTCACCACCCCAACTCCTCCTGCGGGTGTCGTAAGAGTCGACTAAGGGATTGGAGTGTCACTTACCATTAGTTATTTCATAAAAGATTGATGATGGGCAGCAGTGTCATCATAGTGGACACATTACTGCGATCGCCAATCCGCTTGCCCAGCGTGGCGATTATGGGCATTTACCTCCTAATGCGTCTATACGCATAGTTAATAGGAGAGGCCTACGTCCAGCAGTGGACTATCATAGGATAATGATGATGATGATGATGATGATGATGATGATGATCTGAAGCCAGGTGGTAAACCAATCCTTATGGCCCTTCAGAAGTTGTTCAACTCCGGAAGGGACAACGCCTTAGGCATGGAACAGAAGAGTGGTGGTACTGTTCTTGAAAAAAGATGACAACGCCTTATTGAAGAACTACCGAGCCATCTCACTTCCGAACCATATTTATAAGATGTTTTCAAGAGTCATTACGAATCGTCTTGCACGCAGGCTTGATGACTTCCAGCCTCCCGAACAAGCCGGTTTCCGAATTGGCGTTTCGTAAATGTTATACAGAAGACCGAGGAATAGGTATAACCTGCCCCTCTGTTTAGCGTTTGTGGATGTGGACTACGATAAGGGGGGTTTCCATGACGTACTAATGCGGTTTAATTTAGGTCGAGAGAAAGGGACAAGGCTATACGAGTCGTGTATCACTGCCCCTTTCCCAGAACCTAAACTGAATCGCATTAGTACGTCATGGTAACCCCCAAGGCCTTCGATTTGATCGAAACTCTGGGCAGTACTACAGTC
>JALPQI010005605.1:0-64122 GCA_025490895.1 Thaumatotibia leucotreta
GGTACGCTATGATAGTTTGATAATTTTCTGTAGATAAATTATTGGTTGAATAATATTTAAATGAGAATTGAAATAACTGATTAACGAACAAATTTACGTATCACGCAAAATAGGCGCAAATAATTTTTGACGTCAAGTTGCGGAAATTTAGCCCGCGCAAACCTATACGTATGTTTATTTTTTTGTATTAATACTTAAGTACTTTTGAAATGAGTAAGATAAATAAATACATCAAAATATTCGTTTCGAAACCGTAAAGCAATAAAGGAACCGTTTAACTATCCGTTGGTATACTATATCTACTGAAAATTTACGCATACATAATAAAATTAAAGTAATATAATAATATTACAATAAGGTTAGCTGCGAGCCCGTGAAAACATTAGAATTAATTGTATAAAACTAACAGATGTACTAAACCAATCCCGTAATAGTAGTATTAATGATTATTCATCAATTCATAATGGATTAGGTATACTGCCGTCTTAACGAAAAAAACCATAAATGCCAAAAAGTTAGTTTCGAGAAAAAGCCAAAAAACTTTGCACCTCAGCCAACATAAGTTAAATTCGAAATATAAGGTGGAAACTTTTGTTTAAAAATAAAACTATATTGTAAATATTTTATGCATTGCATAGTATTCCATTTTATATTTATTTAAATTAGTTATTTAGAAAAAACTGTTTCTACGTCGTTAAGTAAGTAGTAACATAATAGAATTACTAACATGAAATAACACAAGTGCCCACTTATGTTTTTTCTGTTAGTTTTGTCTTATGAGGTCTAAGAAAAAAAACCATAAGTACACACTTATGCTTACGTTGCTAATCGGTCCAGAAACAGAAAAAACACAACAGGGTACTTGTGTTTTATTTATTTAGTAAACAGAATCAAATTCTGACTTTTATAATAATAGCAGGGATTAATAAAACATGGAGTAACGTATGCGGAATGAAAGCTGGACAGATTTTGACGAAGTAAAAAAAAATACAAAATTAAATTGAAAGTGTATCTCAATGCTAAATTAATTTGGATACATTTGTTAATTCATTTGGGAAGTTTTGTGTGTTTTAGCATCTTTCTTTAGAAATTATGGTCAATAAGTAAAACACGCAAAACTGCATATATTTTCCAAAATCGATGATAATTTTAAATTTTTAGAATTAGACAAGATTTGAAACACTATTTTGTAATAATTTAGGATTCTTTTTCTTTCCAGTAGTATTCGTTTTTCCAATATATTAGAAACCCTAGTGTAATGTAACATTTTAGCTACAGACAATTTTTAGAGCTCGAATAAACGAAATTACGTTAAACCGAATCACAAAATCGAACAGAGAGTTCAGAAGGACATCTAAATATAACAATAATATTGATAAAAATAATTATTAAAGCATGGGCATCGCGAAACTTTAAAAAAGAACAAGCCTACCAACACCGAAAATAAAAATAACCAAACTATGAAAATGTGACTTCGTCATTAAGTCAAAAAATGTAAAAAAACACTGCTTTTTGCAGTAACGGATGTCTCGGTGAACGAGTTATTGGTAACTTCAGCTAAACATTTTTAGCAAAGAGTAGGTAACTATTATTGTCACAGTACCTACCAATAGTCCAATGGACAAGAATATTAAATATAATGAGCAAAGGATGTTTTCTCAAACTTGCTACGGAATGTTGATGTTACTTACTTTAAATTAAACCCGGAAATACTATGTATCCGGTGGCATATGCTAAGATGATATGTAAAGAGATTTCATGTATTTATTTCACACCTAGGACTGCAAACAAACTGTCTTTTGTTTTGAAACGTCAAATTGTGACACTATGTCTTGACATTCAGCCACAGAAAAAAAAAATAACCTAAGAACTAATGTCTATACCAACAGGTAAAAGGATACCTCAAACAGATTAAAAAAAAGTTTGACGCGAATGTTTTTTTTTAATGTTTTACGATACTGTACTATGGTTTATTTACAAATGAAATAGTATGGTTCGGCGAAATCAGTTTGTTTTATTTCATGGCAAGTTTGAGAAAAGCACTGTACAAATCTCGGCGAGAAACAGGGTTACAGGCCGCGTATCCCTATCTGGCCTCAGTTCCTTCGGCCAGATATATCTACTTGGCCTGTAACCCTTCGTTTCCCGTCCTCTATAGTAATGTACTATTGTTTAAAAAAATACTACAGAAGATAAAATTAGAAGCAAGAAATTTTTTTTCGACATCAATGGATAAAGTACCATAAAACTAAGGTTATACGCTTTATATTCAAGTAGTTTTTCCTTGTTAAAATCGATATTAAGAGACGTTTACGTTTAATAAAATAATAATGTTATTATTTATTTTATATAACATTTTAACTTTGTCCAAATTTCGTTCTGCTGTTAAATGGAATAAATTCATTTAAAAATACATTACAGTAGTGAATTTGTACATGATAGGTACCAAATCGCCACTAAAAATCGAGCTTAGGCAGACGATGTGGTTCGGCTGAAGAGGAACACTAAAAGCAAGGTTTAGCCGTTCTGCTGTCAGATCAGCAGCCGGTTCGATTATAAAGACAGAAAAGGACGGTTGTACCTTGTGGGCTCCCCAGTCGGGCCTTGGGTCCAACGCAGATGTCGGCTTATTTAGATGCTGGGGTAATTGAAGAAGCATGGCCATCGGCCACGAGTTACGTACTCGCAAGTGACATGCACCCTCGAAGTGAAGGTCTGAGCCTTCCACCCTGGAACTCGCCCTTCGGACTAGCTTCACATAGATTAACATTGGTTCCGGTAATGTTTCGGCCCTCACGCGACGTGCCCTTCGACTTCGCCCAAAATTACTGGGATATGAGCTCCTCGGGCCCCCGGAGCGAAGCTTCGGCCCTCCGTGGAGTCTGTTTTTAAAACCGTAATATTATAAGTAGTACTTGTATTAAATGCAAGACACTTCTCGTATATTATAAAGATGGTGCTGAATTACATACAACGACAATGTGCCAAACTACGCGCAAACTATTTCACAGGAAAGCACCTTTTGAGCCTAACGACGGAGGGCGGGAGGCAATCGGGGGGCTACTACTAGCCTAATAAAGCATAAGTTACAACAACGTTTGAGAAATAAACCTTAAGTTCATATTTAAGCGGCTGACACTAAGCAAAAAAAGCATAAGAACAAGCCCTAAGAGAAAGAAAAAACATAACTTGGCAACTTATGATTTTTCTGTTTCGGAGACTTGTGATAAATAAAAAATATACATGATAAAGCGACAACATTCCTGACAACTTGTGGGTTTTTTACTTAGTAATATACAAATATGGTTTTTCTTCTTCTGATATCAATGTTGGAGTCCAATTCGGGATAAAATATCAAAGACCATAAGTCGCCACTTAAGTCTTTTCTGCCTATGAATATGTTCTTATGGTGTTTCTGTTTCAAAACGGAAGTAATTTTGCTAAAAAAACATGGACTTATGCTTGTCTAAATCGGCATCTGTAGGACATACAGAAATAACTGTCAGATGGAAAAAATCTATTTTTTTCCCTGATTCCGAGGCTAGTAATAACTCAATTTAGCAAAAAATGTCACTTATGGTTTTTCTTCTTAAGACGGCAGTATATTAGTCTACTACGATAGGTATCAACATTTTTTAGAAATCAACATAAAGCAACAAAGTCCTACTTGTTTTACAGCAATATTTTTAGCTGTTAACAAAATGGCAAGCATAAATATTTCTTTACATTGAAGATACCAATACCATACCAGTAAAAGCAATCATGTATTTACCTAATTTATCATTGTTGTAAATTACTCGATGAGTGAAATGTCAGTACGTTCTAACAAATAGAAACCTAACGCGCAACACTTTAGGTAAGTATATATACATAGGTACACTGTGCACGTTTTAAT
Organism: Thaumatotibia leucotreta; assembly: GCA_025490895.1. Taxonomy (NCBI): domain Eukaryota; kingdom Metazoa; phylum Arthropoda; class Insecta; order Lepidoptera; family Tortricidae; genus Thaumatotibia; species Thaumatotibia leucotreta. The sequence continues at coordinate 3,896 of JALPQI010005605.1, forward strand.
TAATTTTCTGACTAAATAATACATAAATATTTTTCTCAAAACTACTACGTTGTTCTATTTTTGTTAACTTACTTGTAACAGTGTTTTAAACCACTCATGATTTGTGTTAACAATTACTTTCAAATTAAAATGTTGTAGTAACATTGTTCAATTAACCGAACTAGTTAGTTAGTTAGTTAGGAAAATATGTATAACCCGTTTTTTTTTTCGCATAAGTAAAACTTGAAAAATAATAACAAGGCGCTAAACTGATGATTGAAAACTTTGCTGTTATGTTTCCGTTAAATGTATTGTTGAATTGATATTGATAATGCAAAGTTTCATAAAAAGTATCTACGAAAACAAATTGTGCGACATATTAAAAGATTAAACTGACCTACATAATCATAAAAACTGAACTGTATAAATGTTGGGTACAGTTGTTGTAAAATGAGAAATGTAAAATTATAAATCTATGTAAAATTAAAAACGTATAAATATAATATATAAAATGTGCACGTTAATTACATTAATGTATTCGTTTGTACTGTCTACTACATTTGTTACTGACTACTTAAATTTAATAAAATGCAATAAAAAATAACTTAATCTACAGTAGCCGTAAGGAATAATACCTACTTGACCAACACTCCACTTTAGTAACACAAATAACGTAATACCGCGATACACTACTTCCTATAATCCAATGCCAAATATGTAAAACAAAAACAAAACAATTTAGATTTCAAATTCCTAGTAAGGGTATACTTACCAAAATAAAACAGTCAAATAATTCTTTGGGCGATACCATGTTCACAAAATCACACTCATGTTGAGTTCAAGTGGTTCGGCGTAACACTTTTTTGTACAATGAGCGAATGATTTGAACGACTAAAAACAATAGCAGACCCGAAATAAGTCAAGTGGTCGTCGCGACAAGTTTTTATAAACAATCTAATCGTACCCGATATCACGATAACTTTGAGTTTGAAAGTTCAAATCTATTTTTAGTTTAAAATAATTCGAATAAGTGAAAATTTATATCCGAATCTTATAAAATCTATATTCAATGATAGACTATTTTCAAAATTACTATATGCGCCTCCCCGTCTATAAAACTTTAATTATTTTAGAAAACTACCAATAAATTGAGTAAAGTAATATGTTACGCCTCCCCGTGTATAAAATTTTAATTATTTTAAGTAAATGCAAAAAGGTAACACTATATTATTTTAAAAATATATAAAAATAATAATTAATGGCGTAAAACAGATGTAAAAACTATGACTAACTTGGCATTGAATGTGCACCTACTGACGAATTTATTTTCGGAATAAATATGAAACGTTATTTAAGTAATGAACTCAAAACTCCATACCTAAATATGCTATCCATCTACACGGCAACAATTGTGTTGTTATAATCGACCGTCTGAACAAATCAACTATAACAACATTTTGACCCAAAACAAGATATACAACTCAAAATTAAAAATATAAATGGAACAAATTAAACCTAAAACAACAAAACGTAAGCAAATAAACTTTGAGATCAATGAAGTCAGGTGAAACATTATTAACAACAAAAATAATATCAAGGTAACAATAGACGTATCAAACAAAAATTAATAAATATTAAAATTATAAAAACTACATTTTTCACTATACATATCCTGCGGAAACGGCACCAATTGTCACACACCCCCCTTATATACTAAAGCCCCTATAAAAATAAATGCTCTAACATCTAACCTAAGTCACCTGAATATTAAAAATAAGAAAATCTGAAAATTCTAATAAGAAAATCTAGAATTCTAATTGCCTACTTCTAATACTGCTTTATGAATTAATAATAAATAATCAAATGAACCGGAATAAATAAAGTTAATATCTTGAATTGGATCAGTAAATTGGCCAAATGATCGTTAGTGTATATTTAGAAACCCTTCGTTGTGTCCGTTGTCAGTAACCGAAATCCTTTTCGCATATAGGTAAGAGTAGAGTATCTTAAAACTTACATTTAATCTAAGTGTAAAAAATCATTTAAAATAAGAAACAATATGTCAGAATATAGGTAAGGTAAATGTCAGATGTAAATTATGTCATAGTTAATTTGTCAGATGGTAAGAATGTTGTAAAGTATGTAAAAATAGTCCAATAACATGTCACAATATAAACAAAGAAGTTAAATTACATTTATAATGAAAATATTTTTATTTGGGGGGTTAGAGATACTGCCCCGCCCCGCAGCATCCGTATCCATCTTCCAGTTGCAAGGTCAGGATTCCGCCCCCGTGCTGAAGGCACTAAAGTTCTGAAGGAACTTAATAATGACATGACCTTTTAGTCCTTCCTGTCATTATTTTGTGACATTTCTTGTCTTGTATGAGAGGATTTGCAAAGGGACATTTAACATAACAAAATACTGGTAGGAGCAGAAGTATTAGATCCACTCTAGTTATCCAGAATTCTGCAATTTTTGCAATACATTTCTTGTATTGGTTTCAATGAAATAATATTATCCAAACTGTAGGTGTAGTCATTTTGTATCATACTTTCAGACCAAAATAAACTACGATCTTACTGCGATCTAGCCTGGGTAAATTACTCATTGAAAATTACATACCGTTACTAGTATGATTTGTGATAGTAGGTATGACCTTGTATTCTTAAGGTCGTGTTGGAAAATTACAGAACCACAGAAAACAGAATGAAGTCTTAGTACTCACTGCTAAGAGACGGGCAAACAAATATTTTCTTTTCATTTTCAAAAACAAAGTGCTTCTAACGTTACGACATATTGTGAGTTATTTATTTTAGTTTTCTCACAATATTTAATACTACCAGTAAAATAGCAAGGAGCAAAATATAAATTGTCAAATAGTATGTCAGGTTTGTCAATTTGTGTCATAAATAATTATATGTAATAAAATCCTAACTTGTCCCTAAACCCACCCTACATCCTAGCTAATTATACATTAAATTATAACCCTTAAACCCGTAATTAATTTACGTAAACAAATTAAGAAGCCATATATGTACCGGAACCTAGCTAACTAATGAAAATGTGTAATGGCTTATACATCTCAAAAATTAGAAAATCACTTGATTCCTACAAAACCTACGCCTATAATATTCCTAGCCCTAACAGCTACACTATCCAACTATTCTACCGAAATATTTGCAAGTTAGCACCCCGTGGTGCACATTTAATTTACACGCGTAATTTCCCGATGTGCAATGGGAAATTCTAGGCTAAAGCTAACTACTTCGGATGGGAAAACTCCATTAGACTAACACCCTATTTTCCCGTGTGCTGTTTGTTCCTTCTCGATAGGGATTGGGACAGAAAAGGAACAAACTGACGAATAAATGTGAATATATAAATATATAGATAAAAGGACTAAGCAACTGGCTAATTTAGAAAATCAGAGTTGACTTTCCAAATCGTCCGGCACTTAGGGGTAAAACACCAGTCTCAATAAATGCTGGTAACTGTCTGGACCCACCAGATATTTACAACACTAAACTAAAGAACGCTAATTAGAAAGCAAGAACCGACGTTGTCACCGTTCTGGTACCTGTTCTTTCTCTCTAATTGCCCAGCAAACTGTGCTGGATTGAACTAGTTCTCCCTAACCCATAATAATTCAAAACACTAATCACTAAATAACTATAATATGTGACACTTCCAATCTAGATCATTAAAGTGCTAAATATCACTAAAATAATCCAAACCAAAACTTCACATATTGAAAACAATTAATAAACAACATTATTTTATTAATGAATGGCACTAAAGTAGAAACAAGAATTTACAACTTTTAATAGCCTATTGATTTGTAGCCTAAACTTCACCAATATTCTAAAATATTAGCACTTGCCTGGGCACAAATCAATAAACAACCAAGATAGCTACTATCTACTAAAATTAAAAACAACTCTACGCACGAAACAAAACTTTACACTGCTTTAAAATATTAAACACTAGCGTTATTCTGGACCACAAAAGAACAAGTAATGAAATAATTAAAATCACAAAATTTAACACAAAATTATTTAAAATAACAAAACGAAACCCCACAACTAGTTTCCCTATACCATGTCCAAAACCAGACCTCACTAGAATCACAAGATACTAGCCAAATCCATATTTCAGGACATAATACAGGTAACCTAGAATGACCTAAACCTGCACTATGAGAACTTCGTCCAACGTTCCGCAAGAAGCCAAAAACCGATAGACCATCCTAATCTCCTCGTGCACACGCTTTTAAACTACCCCTTCCCTACTTCCCTACTCCCGTCATCTTGCATACCATTGGTATTTTGAAAACCCATACTGAATTTCATAATTTCGTTTAAACTTTACACAAATTAAATCTTATCCCTTAATTAAAATAAAGTTCAATTTGACCTAATCAATGGGTGTGAACACATCTAGTTATAAGGCCTATCGGGCTTGACTCCATAGTTTGTATCATAAACATTTTAGTTTTTTTTATATGAATGCAAATTCGTAGGTCCGCCCTTTTTTAATACTTTATAATATGGTTCAATTTTGTATCGAATATTTTCGCGTGCGGCATTCTTTTTTAAGTATCACGTGACATTCGAGAAACCAAACTGATTTTAAGACAACAATTCATACGATACAAGCTCTATGACATTGAAATAAGGTTCAAATTATTCTATTAATTAAGTGTCTAAATAAATTGGTTTATTATAAATGACTAAGCTCTCCGAGAATTCATCTAGGATTTCAAACGATAAAGCGTACTTGTGTTATGAGAAAGATTTTAGTTATTACAGTTGTCATCTGACACTAGTGTGGATTTAACCGACTTTAAAAAAGATTACTATTATGTTTCATATACTGCTAACATGGAAAGGGGCCCCTTTGACATGTTACACCTCATAAGGCCTATTACTCGTTTAGATTAGATTTGACATTAGTCATTAATATACGACATTAAGCAATTTCCCTTGTATAATTATTATTTATTATTCATGTCTTGCTTGAATTTGTATTTTTTTTATTGATTATATATTATTTCATATGATTTATTTTGCTACATATTGTTCAAATTTTGCCATGTATATCTAAAACAATGTATGATTAATGCAAATAAATGAGATGATAATGATACCGTGCTAACCGTGCGTTGTGCTTGCATTTTTCGAACACGAATTTCAAAGCAAGTACCTACTCGTACTTATGTATACTATAAGATTACGAGAATTTATACATTTTAGCCATGTAAGATATGGTAAAGCAATCAATATTCACAAGTGCTTTACGGTGAAGGAAAACATCGTGAGGAAACTTGCATTCAAGGATGTATGTGAAGTTCCCAACAAGTACCAGGCCAGCGTTGGGACTACGCAAAATAGAAACGTATGATGTCGAGTTGCGGATAAAATGGCCCGAAAAACAACAACAACAACCAGACAACCAGACAGTGTCTTTCACAGTTAATTTTTTCTATGGTAAGCACATCTGTAACAACAACATGTAAGACTTCAACACTCTATGATTTCGGCTACTCCCTGGTGACACAAAATGTTCAAAGGGTGTCCCTTGCCCCTCAGATTAAGGCTTTGTGTCTCCGTAGTCTCACATTGTTCCACAGACAAGATATTTTGCAAATACTCTACCCCTTTGATCGTAGATCACGTAGCTAATATACAGATACTCCACTCGGAAAATAATAGGAATAATTTGATGGTGTTATAATGTCCGAAGCGTACCTAAGGAATAACGGACAAAAACTGTTAAGTTTAAGGGTTTTTAGGGCTGAAAGTACTGTTTCAGAATGCTTGTTGGCTTTTCAAATCAGTGGCCTATTTCACCATAATTAAAAGTGTAACAATTGTAAAATATCTCTGTTACTGACGTCACAGGCCTCCGTAGGCTACGGCGGTTCACCGCTTACTATCGCACGCTACATGTGCTTGTTTGCCACCAACATCAAATTATTAGGTACTAATAACGTAATTATATCATTAATTAACTACTTTTTATTTTCCAAGACCCGTGACAACTGTCGCAAGGTTACTATCGCACGCTACATGTGCTTGTTTGCCACCAACATCAAATTATTACTAATAACGTAATTATATCATTATTTAACTACTTTTTATTTTCCGAGACCCGTGACAATTGTCGCAAGGTTTAGTACAATTCTCATTCAATCTTGACATGAGGTTCGGCTCATGTCGGAATTTCGCTACAATTGTCGTGTTTTTTTTGCACTTGTAATTTTGCTTCGCAAAAAAGTAGTTATTTACTGCTGATCTATTTAAGTTCCTGCACTACATTTTAAGTTGGTGGTAAACAAACGCACGGCCTTTCCGATAATAAGCGGTAACTGTAGCCTATAGACGCCCCCGATTGGAGAAACAGTAAATTTACAATTGTAGCACTTGTCAATGTGGTGAAATTGGGGCCAGGTCGGTATCAATAGTAACTGAATCGACTATCTGTTACATTATGTAATCTATGCGTCAGGCAGAAATTTCTTGGAATGTAAGAGATTTGAATTGGTTGCTATAAATTTCTCTAGCTCTACCGATTGTCAACGGCGCTGACCATTTAACTATTTCGGCCATTTTGTTTCGAGATGGACATACTGCGATGGAATGTGTTAGTTCTGTTACAATTATTTTGTGTATAATTAGATACTACATAAAAGTTAAAGGCGTAATTTTACGGCTGACATGACGCCCCTCGGTATTACATTTTTCATCATCATCATCATCATCATCATCTCACCCATAAGACGTCCACTGCTGAACATAGGCCTCCCCTCTGGACCTCCACATGTACCGGTTAGATGCGACCTGCATCCAGCGTGTCCCGGCGGCCTTCATAAGGTCGTCCGTCCATCTTGTGGGTGGACGTCCTACGCTGCGTTCGCCTAGCCGTGGTCTCCACTCGAGCACTTTTCGGCCCATCGACCATCTGCTCTGCGTGCAATGAGCTTACTAATCCGAAGGGCTATTGCATTTTTAAGTTTGGGAAACAAAACCACCCTTATGCCCACCTTGCACTGCGAGCGGAACGGACTCATTAATGACTCCGTTTAACTTACACCGCTGGTGTGACTTACAGCCGTCAACTGCATACTAGCACTTGGCCAGCGATGAACGTGAAACAGAGCCATTAATGAGTCCGTTCCGCTCGCAGTAGAAGGCGGTTATTACGTATGTATTGGCGTATACCGAATCGATTTCACATAATTATCTAATTGATGTTTCGCTTCCCTAAGTATTTCTATCTACCCTTCCTATTTTTCAAACCACTTATGGTGTAGACAGGAAACATGCTAGGCAGCTTTGGTAAAGGTACACCCGGGTAAGACCGGACTATTTTTCGGTGAGTTGAAAGGATGTCACAAAAAAAAATCTAACTAATTACCTACCTACAGATGTGTGATGTACATGATAAAAAGAAATCAAGCTAATATAAATTATACAATATAAATTTACTCAATGCCGCTCAGCCGAAAAGCTTAGGAGTAATCAACACTCAAACTTGCACTATTTTTTTTCAATACACCCAACCGAAAAACCTTCTTGGCTTAAGGTCGGACTAATTTCAAAGAGATTTCAAGAAGATTTATAAAATTTTCAGCGAGAGGGGCGGGGTGAAATGGCGTCATGCATAATATAGCTAGTGAGGAAAAATCAAATCAAATCATTTATTTCAGACATTGTCCATAGCACATTCAAGAGTAAAAAAATAAATAAATTATTAATTAAAATTAATAACATTAAAATTAACTCAATATAGTAAACCAAAATTAAATAAAAATCATAATTTAAAATCACAAAAAAATACTCAAATTTAAATTAAAAATATAAACAAACATCACAAAATAAAAAAAATCGTTCCAGTGCCTCCATAAAGCGCAAGCAGGATTCTCCCAAACGAGCTGCACTATGCTATTGGAACTGTCACGCACGCGGCGCATAAGGGAGGCGGTGCGGTTGCGAACTATAGCACTAAAGCCGTCCACCCTGGCTTCCGCAAACATCCCCGAAGCGCTACAGTAACGTGACAGTCCCATCAACACACGGAATGCGTTGTTATACTGGATACGCAGGGCATTGAATGTCTTTTTGGTGTAGTTCATCCACAGGCTGCACGTGTAAAACGATTGACAAAAAGCCTTGAAAAGGGTCTTCTTGACGTTTCCGTTACAACGTGCAAACCTTCGTGACAGCATATTACACCTGACTGCCAATGCCCTGCGCTCCCTCTCCATATCGGCATCATCCTGGAAGTTCTCGGTGACCCAGTGCCCAAGGTACTTAAATCGCGACACTCTGTTCAGAGGAACCCCATTAAGGTGCACGGCAGGAATAGAAGTATACTCCTTATTTCCTGCTTTAAAGATAAGTTCACTTTTTTGCGTATTATACCTTAGGCCATGAGTCACCGCGTAGTCCTCACAAATTCGCAGCAATTTAACAAGAGCGCTGATTGCCGGACTCAGCAGCACCATGTCATCCGCGTAACTCAAGTTATTTACCGTGGTACCACTAATTGAGCATCCAATCCAACTGCCCACCTGACCTGGTTGGTTTGGTGACCGTACCAGATACAAAATGTAAAAGATGTAAAAGATACTAGGTACTATTTTAGTAGTTATTGCGGTCATCCGATCTTACATTAGATCCGATCTTAGCCTAGTGTACCTTATATACCGCTACAGATGCCTAGATGTCAGGCGGAGAACGATTTAATTCGTTAAAAAATCGGAAATATTTGTGCTGGGTAAAAAAAGTAAAAGTTTGGCGGCGCGTCCTTCAACATTTGTTCAGCGTAACCTCCCATCTCCCGTCCGTCTTTTTCTCCACTTCCCAATCACATCATCAGCCTATGTCAGTCCACTGCTAGACAACGGCCTCTACTCAGACTATCCGTATGAACGCATTAGGAGGTAAATACCCATAATCACCACGCTGGTAGCAGTAGTGTGTGCACTGTGATTCCTGATGATACTGCCCATGATCAATCTTCGATAAAAAATGGTCAGTGACACTTCAATCCCTTAGCCGACTCTTACCTTACCTCACCCACGGGAAAAGTGACGGGTATTCTTACTGCCGTCACCACACGTCATACACTTCCAAATACGATTTTAAAAACCTTAAATACACCAGCTATAGGTACACAATATTTCCTTTGTGGTATTGGAATTTCGATAGGCGTTAAAGGTTAACGTATATTGGCAACATCCGTAGGCGAGGCGTCGTGTAAGGCTACGGCTTCACTGAGGCAAAGACAAGCGGAGCGGAATGGGATCAACCAATCACATTAATTGGATTATAGCTTGGCTCCGCTCCAATTTAATGAAAACAATCAAGGTGGCGATGAGCTTATATCTGCAGATTGCGGAAATAAGCTCTGCTCCGCTAAGCAGAGACGTCAATTAAAAAATCCCACATCTCGTCCCCGGCCTGTGCCTAAAAGCACATCACTCACATCAGTTCACATTACTTTACACAACTCAGCCAGCGTCAGCCGACGTGACGCTATCCTAATTAATATAGTCTAATTTCGTGTAGGTACTTAGTACTTCAAACCTGTCATGGGAATATTGGTTGCACTCTCGAATATAGAACCGGTAAACTACTCTCTATCCGGAAGGGCGAGACTTCAGGGGACTACCGATTCTTAGACCACCCTAGGTAACCCCACAATATATCAATGTCTATTGCTCGATTTTCCCTCCTCATCGATAAGTTTCGTCAGTCTGAGTGTGCGTCTTTTGTATATTGATAGTCCCATTGACAGGCCCATATGTTGTTGGAGGTAATTAGTAGGCGGTTATTTGCCGGCGAATCGCAGTTCAATTCGAATGATAGGTACTTCCTACCCATCCACAGTAATGCATCTGGCCGCACTTTAAGGATAAGCTGGGTCGCTGGTTGCGATTTTTATGTAGAAAAAGTGTCACGGAATCTTTGAAAATCGATTCGCCTTACATCTTTTCATAGCTCCGCTCCGCTCTCCGCTCCGCGCTCCGCTCGTCTCCTCAGTGGAACCACCGCCTAACCCCCTGACACGGGTATCAATAGGCACTGAAATACTGATTGATGTGCTCGGTTAACGTCGTGAAAGTTAGCCTGAGTTATGGTAGCCTAATTGTTTGGACAATATGCCTCCGTTCTGCGCCCAATTACACCGAGTTTGGGTGTTGCGTTCAATGACTTGTGATTATGTTACCCTGGGGTCCGTTTCTCGAATGCTTGTAACTTATTTTACGAGTGGAAGTCTCTTTTTAACACTATTAATTAGAAAAGGACTTCCTTATTACAAGTTACAAGATTTCGAGAAATAGGTCCCTGGTTGCCTCAGACGAATAGTTGTGGAAACTCGATTTATGCGTTTAGAATGATAATAATATCATGGGAAATTCTTACACGAAAATCCACGGTAAGCTTAATCAAGGCTTGTGATATGGGTGACTTATTGAGTCACAATATGACCGTACGAGTATAATAATAGATCTGCTCGACAGATTATAATCTAACGTAAAATAATACGTGAAATTGGAAACAGTATGCCGCAGTTGACAATATTTCGATAGTTTACGATTTCGCTAGGTAAATAATAATCAAACAGTCCTTAAATATGTAAATAAAGACACATTATTAATTATCTAGCAGTATTTACAATATTACGGTAACGTACGTACCTATCATCAGTATCATCACATTCATCACCATCAGCCTATATCCCCTCAACCGTGGAGTCGACCCAAAGGACATCTGCCACCAATGTAATTGTAAATTTGAATTTACATTTCAGTGTTTATTTTAGAGTAAAACATTTTTGACAAAACACATACAAGGGGACTCTGTATAGTCTGTATGCTTAGTAAATAGAAGGGGCCTACGTCCTGCAGCGGACTGCCACCGTATATGTGATTACTAAAGCAGGCTTAGCCAAGATGTCTTTCTGCAATCATATAAGGTAAGTGATAAGTAATAAAACGAGAATGACAGAAAAAGAAAAGTCACGTCATCATTTCCATATATTTTTATGGTGGCAGAATGCCATCTACATTACTACATACATTATCTACGTAATTTTATTTACAGACCCCACGTCCCACTTAGCAATTGCATAATTTGTATTTTGGGGAAATTCGAGCTCGCGTTATAGGTCTAAGCTTATAACTTTGTGCTAAAAACAATAACTTAATCATGGTAAGAGTACGCTACGTCCTTTCGCTATGATAAATGTAAACCATAACGACAGCCATTATTAGGCAGCCGATAATGTACCGAGAAACTATCGCGAACTTCGATCGATGTATTGCCTCCTAGTTATACTTATGTATGAATTTCCATGTGTAACTGAGACAACACGTCAATCGAAGTTCGCATTAGACCTACTGCACTTACCTTTATTAGACCGCTGCAAACTACTGAATAAACAGAAAGCGTACAGGCACGGTTCAATTTTCCAGTGTTTACTTTCATTTTGGCTCATGGGAATGCAGGCTGTTTTTTTTGCTGGTGGTAGGAACTCGTGCAGGGTCCGCCCGGATAGCTACCACCGTCTTACTCGTTAACTTGTTAAATAGTTAGTACTGTGTTCCGGTTTGGGGGTGTGACGTCATGTGATTATTTAATAATAAAAGTAATTATCGTATTATTTATATTTCCCAATCCCTTCACAAGAGACAGGACGTCACAGGGGGTAAGGTAGCTGTTGTAATTACACTACTGGCATAGATAGAGGCAATCCATCTAAATCCTCAGGGTATTAGGCAGCGCATAGGCGATTTTTTGGACACTATGTCCATGGGCCTCAGTTCATGCTTTCCATCAGGTGCGCTGAGAGCTTAGTTGTCTACCTAAGTCACATAAAAAAGGCAATCACCGCAACTTTATTATAATAAAACGTCAAAAAAGCTACAGCGACTGATAACGATACGACTGAGATGTTTTTGTGGACCTTCAATTAAGGGTCTGATATTCAAACGTTACGAATCGTATTTCCTAGTGAAACCAATTTAAAAAGAATCTGCTTCTACTCGTAATTCTTATACATCCAAAGGTCGAGTGATATTTGGTATTAATTCATGGAAAAGTGATATACGTTTTGTGATTTCAGAGCTGTCCCTGATTCAATCCGTCAGTTATCGGTCGAAGATTGTGTCCATCAGTTAGCCATTACGGGACTTACGAACCGCTTCTACTTAGCGAGACAAGGGAAAAAATGTTATTTGCAAAGGGGATTTTTTTTCCTCGAACTTGCAATGTAGTGTTGACATTACGCACGTTAAATTGGACCAGGAAGTACCTACAAGTTTTCTGGTTCAGTGGCTCAATTGACTTGATTGAAAAATTTACTTCCGATTTATTATTTTATTACAAGTTTAAGAAAAGCAGTATACTTATTTCACCTGGAAACCGTTTGTTGCCTTTAGCAGGCTTGTTAAAGTGCATTTAGGCCAAACGAGCATTCGCTCGTTCTATCCCCCACTTGATTCGTCGAAATTCGTTCATTTCGTAGAGTGGGGCATAGAATGAGCGAATGCTCGTTTGCACCTTATCGCTGGGTCGAAAATACCTAGTACTATTTTGCTGAAGGGATATGGATAGGCTAATAAGGCTGCGTTTCCACCAGAGTGTTTCCATACAAATGACACCTATTAATGACTCGAGCGAGGTGTCATTTATATGAAAACACATCCTCGCACATCTCTGGTGTAAACGCAGCCTTAATGTTACAATGTTACATGTCATCTTACTACGTTTCGGCAGTTCGACTTTATTGACTCTTTTCCAGGCATAGTACTGGCCACCTACAACTAACTGGAAGAGATGCCTTAAAGGCATAAGTTCGCCTTTGTACTTATTTTAACAGTTATTTGTCATGTTATGTTTTGTTTTTCTGTATCATAAAGTGTTTTACTACTACTACCTACATGTCAATAGAATTTAAAATTAAATATCACTTATTATACAATATACATGCAGGCTTATTATAGGAAAACACAGTCCTGTACAGGTCCAGAGGGGAGGCCTATGTTCAGCAGGGGACGTCTTATTGCTGAGATGATGATGATGATGTTGATATTTTTGAGTTCAAATTAGATTTGAGTTTAGGAATATTTTTGTCGTCTTAAAATCAATCACAAGAACATTAAAATTTGGAATATATATATTTCTTTGGAAATCTCCGCCAGATTTTTGAAGCTGGCCTATTTCACCATAATTACAAGTGTGACAATTGTAAAATATCTCTGCTACTGACGTTACAGGCCTCCGCAGGCTACGGCTACCGTTTACTCTCGGACGGTCCATGTGCTTGTTTGCCACCACCATAAAATTATTACTAATAACGTTATTAAATCGTTAATACACCACTTTTTATTTTCCGAAACCCGGTACCCGTGACAATTGTCGCAAGGTTTAGTACAATTATCATTCAATAATGACATGAGGTTCGGCAAATGTCGGAATTTCGCTACAATTGTCGTGTTTTTTGTGACAATTGTAATTTTGCTTTGCAAAAAAGTTCCTGCAGTAATTTGTATGTTGGTGGCAAGCAAACGCACGGCCCTTCCGATGGTAAACGGTAACTGTAGCCTATAGACGCCCCAGATGGGAGAAACAGTAAATTTACAATTGTAGCACTTGTCAATGTGGTGAAATTGGGGCCAGGGGGACCACCAAGGTCTACTAATGCGTTGCAGATTAGGAACTAAACTGGATCACAAAGTGTCAGTTCCGTAGAATTACTATCAAAAATTGACAAGCCGAATCTGAACTGAATTGCATTTAGGAGGACTCGAAAAGTAGTACACCGCGTTTTTTGTTCACTTTACCTTCTCTACAATTCTATGGAAATGCCCTCGTGTCCTGTGGTCTTTTATTTATATCCATTCTATTCTAACAGCCTCTTAGAACATGGAAATAGCCTTTCAAAATGATAAAGGATGCAGATTTACAATGCCCACATTGCACATCACTTTGCATCGCGATATCCCACAAATCGATTATATAGGTATCATACACAATATCATATGATTTATAAACACAATAGTTACGTAACTCAGCTATATTTTTATGCCATCACTTATTCGATTCTGCTACGCAATGTTTATTTATTTGCATCGGGCACGCGAGCCTTTACAAAACTTGCTAAAATAAATCAAATGAGGTAAAACTGACCATCATACGAGTTTTATCAGGGTGCTTAGACAAGTTGCCAATCGCTAACGCTTAATCGTCAATCGTAAACGAAAGGCAGCTAACTGTCTTTGTCGCACTAATATGAAAGAGTGACAGAGAGGGAAAACTACGATACGCTACAAAGCTTTAGCGATTGGCAACTTGGCTAAGCCTCCTGGACCTTTATTCGAACAAAGGAAAGTTGAGAGCAATATTTCTTTGTGTTTTATTGCACAAAAGAAAGGAGGAACATCTGCCCAATATCGCTACATTTGCTGCCTCGACACTACTTCATCTTGATAGTAGGACGGATTTGCCATATGGACTTACACACACACGAGAGAGGTCAGTAGGACCACTATTATCACTACTAATACAGTAGATGCTATGTGAGCAAACCTAGTATTATACGTGGTAATACGTCTACTGTGTAATAATAGTGATAAATAGTAGTTAATAAAATAAACTCTTAACACTTTGAGCGCGGGGAACTTCCGAGGGGAGTTCTCTGTGGGAGGTCCATTTTCGCTACAAAGCGGAAAAATCACGGGATCGGCTACGAGCGTAGCGCGTAGCACTCGTCCGCAATGAAAGTGTTAATTACCATTAGGTACTTTATCTTAGGTCACATCACATCACATCATCAGCCTATGTTAGTCCACTGCTGGACGTAGGCCTCTCCTATTAACTATGCGTATAGACGCATTAGGAGGTAAATGCCCATAATCGCCACGCTGGGCAAGCGGATTGGCGATCGCAGTAATGTGTACACTATGATGACGCTGCTGTCCATCATCAATCTTGTAGAATGGTCAGTGACACTTTAATCCCTTAGTCAACTCTTATGACAACCGCAGGAGGAGTTGGGGTGGTGACAAATGCATTCTTACTGCCGTCACCACACGGTAAAATTGTTACGTAATCTTCATCTTTCTCTTAGGTCATGAACACAATAAAATAAGGCTATAATATGGATTGTTGTCTTACTCCCATAGACATATGAAGGGTCCACGGAAAAAAACATGTCTATTCAATTGAAATTTCAGAAGAAAAAAACAACCTTAATTTTAACGGAATAAGGTACAAATTTGTCCTGATTTTCATAAGATAGACATGTTTTTTCCGTGGACCCTTGATATGAGAAATGGTTCAGTCAAGTGAGTCAAGTACAAAAATATGCATCGAAAGAATCCTCTTAATAAATATGTTACGACGTTCTTATGACACAGAATTTAAGTGCACTAGGACATATTTTTAAGCATTTTTATATGCAACTTATTTTTCCTTTGACTGTAATCTAATAAAGATTTACATATGAAATGTAAACGTCAATATATCTACATAATAAAGGGAGGAAACAGGGCCCAGGGGAATACGTATGTATGGAAAATTTAATGGTAGCTGGGTAATTTGCAGAAAATGTGAACCTTGTAATTTTTTACCCGTTCATATCGTGTAATACCGACACTGCTTTTTACTCAGAAATTTGGGGTTTTTCAGTTATGAAACAAATGTCTTAAATGTCCCAAAAATATTGTATGTAAATTGAGATTTCTCAGTTTGGGTATTAAACGTATGAATTTTTTAAATCTGTAACGATTTTGAGTATTTTATCAGTTTTGTTACATTTTGTTTCACACATTTAGTTTGTGAGAAACTGAGTTTTCTTAATACACATACTTATTTTTGTGACATTAGAGACACACTTTTTTGTTTTTATAACTGTAGAGTAAAATGGTGTATTACGCGCCATGATCGCTTGACCAAATTAAAAGGTACACACTTTCTGCAAATGACCCAGCTACCATTTTCCCTTAAACGAGATCGATCGGCATTCAGCATAGTTGATCTCTGAAACTCAACAGGGGTAAAGCTTTTCATAAGCAAATGTTGCATCGCTACGAACCTCTATGCACTGCACTTCGATTGAGTTCATCAAAGCATGTGGAGATTTCGATAGCATTGAGCCGCTGGGAAATGGAAAAATATGTACCAAAAAATTCTATATTTACGAAAATATTTTTGACGAATATAACCTGACCAGCAAACTGAAGTGGCAGTAGACTTTGCCGTAGAACCGATGGCCGTTGGCGTAAACGAGTTCTTGAATGGAGACGGCCTCGGCAAACATCGCATAGGCACTGGTCTCACCGCGAGCTACTATCGGCTATAAACACGAACAAAAGATACGCAATCCCGTGTAAATAAAAGAGACACGGCGCTACTCGCCCAGCTATCAGCTATCACCGCCGGGTGAGTATCGAGTGTCTCTTTTTTTGTCCATAAGAACAGCTAACTGTCTTTGTCGCATTAATCGGAAAGAGTGACAGAGAGGGAAAACTACGATACGCTACCAAGCGCTTGCGATTGGCAACTTGGCTAAGCATCCTGGCCTTACACTTACACTAATCAACTAGTGCAAGAATCGCTAATGATGTTAATTTTTTATCTACGATGTTATTTTGTTTGTTTTTGGTTCATTCGCAACTCCTTGTATGAATACATTAACTTAAGCAAGAGATTATCGCAGCTCGTAACACATTTCACTCGGAAATGTTTTGTCAAGAAGACTAACGAAGTTACATATTTACGTTTACATGAATAATTCAGTAAACCGCTTTCCCGATCCGTTTCAGCGGTCTTGCAATATTACATGAGATAAGTTAGCATACTATATTGAGCTTGAAATGTGTGTGTGTGTAGATCCATGTACAATATTTAGTAAACCACTATAAAACATAGAAGCTGCATGCCCAATTGCCTATGGAATACTATTACCTTTTAAAAACGGTCCTGAAACGTTGACAAGTGTCAATCTTCCTTCACGCTACTGAATTTCTATGTTATGGGCCATATTTTTCACCCCATTTTTTTGTACCATAATCCTGAGCTTCCGATACTGACAGGAGAACAATTTAGTCCCAACATTTTTCATTTTTCGTACTTTCCATTTCGTTACCGCCATACAAAACGTATAAAAAATTTTTAAAGGAATGGAAAAAAATCTTGTAACAAAAAATTTCTCCTATCAGCATCAAAACAGCTCGCGATTCTGAATGAGAATCATATTAAAAGTTCCAAATAAAAAAAAAGTAGGAGGGGCTACTTTAAGAATAAAATAGTACTACTTTGAGAATACTATACAAACTTGAACAGTTTAAAAAATAGTTGTGGTTGGTCCATCAAAGTTTTGATTGGTTGTTTTCTATTTACATTTATTTAGTCAAAGTTGACATATGCGTGATATTAAGAAAAGCACCGTCTTGCCCATCGCGGCTCAATTGCACAATTGTTTTGGGGGTATTTTTGAGCTGACGTTAGATGTCCGTGTTTATAATTACATGGCGGCAGGCATACTATGTAGTATTCATAAGGCAATTTCGTATTGTATGGCTAAAATGGCTTTAGGAAAATTCTAAAACTACCTATATTGGAAGACATTGTCATGCAGCCATTGCAATTGGCTCATGAAAAAACTCCTTATATACGGAGTGCAAAAAGTCGAGCATTTTATGAGTTTATAAACGTGAGTAAAGTGAAATATGATTTTAGTATGAATGAGTCCGCATAAATAAATAGTACATTACATCAGAGGCCGGGAAAATGAGGATTTCCGGCTAAGTTGGTATATACGACCGAGCGAGCGTGCGACCGAGGCCGGATAAGTAACGAGGCTGGGAATCCGTTTGCACGACGAGGCATGTCGTATAGTGATTTTCTCAAATATACAAAGAAATACAAAAAATAATAATGACAATATTGTCGAAATTAAAACAAGTTACTTTTGCATTTCCATCCCAGTGAGTTACTGCGCCCTAAAAGCGATACTTCTGAGTTTATTTTAAGGAACGTAAAGACATATTTCATTGCATGTTTGAGAAAAATACACTTTACCGGCCTAGGCCTGCTTTGTTTTTAATTTCGACTACATTGTCATTATTTTTTGTTTGTATTTCTTTGTATGTTTGAGAAAAGCAATATACATGCTTCGGCGTGAAAACGGATTCCCGGCCTCGTTACCTATCCTATATACCAACTTGTTTTCTTCAACTCATTTTCACGGCCTCTGATGTAATTTACTATTGTTGAAACCTAACCATGTAGATTTTGACTGTATGTATAGACACTTCTCGCCGATTGAACATTTTTCGTCACACTTGCTTCCTAAGCGCGCCATTGCTTGCATGAGTCGCGGGAGTTATAGAAAAGTGGAATTCCCTAGGGATTTATAGAGATGTTAGTATGTAATTTAATAATATTTTGTCTTAAAACTTATTTTTTGTCGGCAAGTGTGATGACAAACTTTGTATGCATCACGGTCGGTAAGCAGAATACAAATTCTAGTAATTAAAAGCCTTCTAACACTCTCGTTAGTAATAGCGTAGGTACTTACCTCTCTAGATGCATGCAGACTACATCGAAATTGGATGAATATCTATTCTGAGCGTTTCAACCGCTTAATTTTGGGGGTATATTTTTTGCCGAAGTTTCTATTCTTTACAATGTGCTACTTTGTCATTTGAAAGAGGCACGGTATCTTATACAAATGACGAAGTATAACATTGAGACGATGAGATACTTCGCCAAAAATGATGCCACCATAATTAGGCGGTTGAAACGCTCAGATATTCACCCAATTCATTATTGTACGCGATTGCCCGTTAGCGATTGTCATCTTGGCTACATACCCTGCAATAAAAAGTCATGTTATGTAACATTCAAATTTCAGCATAATCAGCATCTTAGTGGTGAACTCTAACCCCAGTCTTGAAAGCTCAAAATCTTATGCCAGGAAGTCTAAGGCATCATTGGCGCCTTATCTCATATTACCAGGTGCTTGGGGAACACTTAAGATACGCATGCAAATGTGGGATACGTACGGAATTCCGTTGCCAATTATGGAATTCTCCATTTATGTAAATAAAAGTATGTAAAAAAACAACGTAACTAGAGCGTGAAAACCGGTTTTTATCTGTTGATTACGACGAATAACAGGTTATAAACCGGTATTTTCATACTTTCCAAAACCGGTTTGCATGCCCTAAACGTAACCCTGTCAAGTTGGGGCTCGTTAGACTCGTCTCCTCTCAAGGACTACTAGATGAAATGACAAAATAAATTACAGTACCTTAAAACCACCCAACTATAGTCCAATACTGCATCTATGGTCCATTATTTCCATTCCTAATAAGCATCAGTCCCAGTCTTTTTTGTCGCTTTTTCCAAGTTTTGTTTATTATGAATGCAGAGTTTTTGCCTATGAATAGCACGATTTATATAACTGATGGAACAATTACATCTACTGGAAGATATTCGATTAAGTTTTGGACCATTGTTGGACTATAGCTACTACTATAGGACTATAGTTAGGTGGTTTTACGGTAGCTATAAATATAATTAAGCTCATGCTATTTAGTCATAGCAATGTTCAAGTTACAGAACATTCTTTAAATTGCTGGAACATACTCGAAAGTTTCCGAGAAATTTCATGAGATTTTAAGAGTTATTTCCCACGGAGAATGTTTCGATGGGAACTTATATAAATGTGTTGTTAATAATTATTTTATATCGAAAATAAGTAAATATAACTCATAAGCAGAGATCGGATTTTTGTGCAACATCTCATACTAAATGTCATCAAAATGACGTAAGTCACTAAGAATGTCGCAAATCCATCCGATATCTTCTCATAAGGCATAACTGTATCTATACTTCGTTTTATTTAAGATTAGAATTATCTGTCAAACGGGTGAACAAAGAAGCAGTGGTCGTAAACCTTCCTTCTTCGATTTCGGCCGATACCACTGAATTACTCGGAACTTATGTACATACATATCATTTGATATTTACCGATAGCTGAACGCATAGTTTTCAAATTTATTATTAATTTGTTGGCAAAACTGTATTTAAAAAAATTTGAGTGTTTTATAAGCAATATGGATTATGGGGGCAATTTAGAAAAAAGCTAAATATTGAAGGTTTTCGTTTAGTGTTTGGCGGTTTTTGACTAAGTATTTTTTTATAAATTTGTAACTCATATCGTACCGATTTTACATTTACTGAATTTAATGAAGTTTACAGTCTAAAATTTAATAATATTTGCATATTTAATCTAGCTTACATTATGCACGCCCAGTACTTTTAAAAGTCATGCAAGGATTAAAACTATCGGTATAAAAGCGGACACGGTGTCATAAAGACTGAGCAGATGACAATAGTAAGACAACCCTACCCATCGGCAACGTCGTTTAG
Organism: Thaumatotibia leucotreta; assembly: GCA_025490895.1. Taxonomy (NCBI): domain Eukaryota; kingdom Metazoa; phylum Arthropoda; class Insecta; order Lepidoptera; family Tortricidae; genus Thaumatotibia; species Thaumatotibia leucotreta. Next base: position 24,328 of record JALPQI010005605.1, read on the forward strand.
TATTTGTCGCCATTATGGGCGGCCTTAATCTGGGACGCTCTAACGTAGTTTGAATTTAGTAACAAATTAGAAAATAAAACTCAGATGACAAATGATGACATACTCTACATAGTTTTATTCACTGTCAGTGGAAGAGTCCGAGGACTCGGAACCACCAACGTTTATAATAAAATTTTCACAGTGTTATCTATTATATTTTCTAATTTCATTGAAAAACTTATTTTCTTTTAAAATGTTGTATACCGTAGCCAACGATATGCCAGCAGTCTCAGCAGTCTTTTTCACACGGTCCGATTTAGTGGGATATTTCTTTCTATGGCACATTACTAACACTAATTTGTAAATATTCACCACCATCCGCTTTTCACTGGCAGTCAGAGGATTTCGCTTTTGCCGTTTCTTCTTTAGAGATGAAAAAACGTTAGCCGGAACCGGCTGCGACTCATCAATTTTTTAAATGTGCACCAACAAATAAAATACCTAAATAGATCAACAATTAATAATGAAATTGAACAAAAACGATAACATCAATCTTTAAGTAAGCTAACAGCAATAGAAAACACAACCGAATCAACCGACAAATCGAATAACAGATAGTGACAGTGATGTTTTAAAATTGTGTGTGAACTCTGCCTCTTTAGGTTTTTTAATGTACAACCTTTCCATGAAAAATTGCAAACGCAATTTATTAAAATTCTTATCTTTTCATCTTAGAATATAAATCAATTAACATTATGTTTCTTATCTGTTCACAACACTGAGTAATGTATGTATTAATATAGCATGACAATAAATACGTGATATTTAATAACTCGTATTCACTGTTCGATCCGCAGAATGTGCCTGTAAAAAAACCTTATTTCTCGTTCTGCAAAGGTCTTTCTAATGCTAAAAAAACGAAGTATAGCACGGTCTTGGCTTGATTAGATTATTCGGTAAATTTAAATTCTCGAGAAAATTATCTATGGAAGTTTCGCAACTTATGAAACTTCTCCTCGGTACAATACTATTTAGTCACTACGCGCTACAGTTTCCGAAAGCCTAGGTCTCCAGTATCAATTTATCAAGCAGTGAGCCCGCGTTCACGCCTTGCGACTCGCGAGCGCGGCACATTGTGACCAGATACACGTGAGTTTAACCGTTTCAATATATTTTCATCACACTTGCAGTCTAAACACGCCATTGCTGGCATGCGTAGCGGAAGTAATATGTATGTCACCGTAATATTGTAAATAGCGTTAAATTATAATTTACCTAGTGAAATTGTAAAGTATCGAAAGATTGTCAATTGCGTCATACTGTTTCCAATTTAACGCATTATTTTTCGTTAGATTATAATCTGTCGATCAGAAACCGTCACATTGTGAAATAGCTATCTGATTGGTTGGTCTTAAATATGGCCGCTCTGTGTACTTGCCATAGAGTTAGAAATCAAACACAGGTGTCAGTGAAATAATATACACGCTTTTCTACTATTTGAGATAATTATGTACCTATGTGTCACCATAATATTATAAATACCATTAGATTACAATCTCACTCGAGAGATTATTACCTATAAAAGATTGTAATCCGCAACGTAGGTTTGTTGAAAGTAAAAAAAAAACATTGTTTTGGTCATAGAGATCAAAATATCGTGATCCGTAACATAGGTACTTACAATTTAACGGATTCAGTTTTGGTAAATTATAATCTGTCGACGCAAAACCGTCAAATTTTGAGTTATATCATGCATCGGATCGCAGCAGCTCGCGCTCTCATTGGCTGAACGACTGAAACCCCGTGCACCCGGCGTCGTCATTGCATATTTTTATTTATTTGAGATATTATAATATTACAATTATCGTAGTTGCTTAAAAAGTATCGTTAAACCATGGTTTGTGTTGATACTTCATTCCGATATAGTCGTATTGTGGTATTGTGTGTTTTCTCGACTATTGTACTGTCAACGCGCATGTATTTCCTACGGTCATACAGATCCTTTTATACTAGGCAAGTAGGCTGTAGTGGGCCATAGGAATTAGAGCAAGGTCAAATTACTTTATTCACAAGTTGATAAAAAGCGTTTTTTACCCGCACGCATTAAATAATGAGCTGACGAGCTCTTTACGAGCTAGTGAGGGGAAAATGTTTTTTTATTTGTGAATAAGTACAACGGCTTACGGTATTTAAGTCGTTAACCGAGATGTATTTCGATGCATGTTATAACTATTCTCACTTACAATTTGACGGTTTCGCGTCGTCAGATCATAATTTACCGAAAATCAATCCGTTAAATTGTAAGTAGATAAAATGTTACGGATTACAATCTTTCGATAGTTTATAATCTCGCGAGTGAGATTGTAATCTAACAGCATTTATAATATTATGGTGAAACACACACTTTGATATCACAACATTAGAAAAGCATGATATGTATTTTATTTGACTGCCAGTTGTGTTTGATATCAAACTCTATGGCAAGTAAACAGAGAGGCCACAGAACTGACCAATCATATAGCCATTTCACAATGTGACGGTTTCTACTTGACAGATTATAATCTAACGAAAAATAATGCGTTAAATTGGAAATAATATGACGCAATTGACAATCTTTCGATACTTTACAATTTCGCTAGGTAAATTATAATCTAACGATATTTACAATATCGCGGTGACATGTATAAAAGTGAAATTCCCTAGGGAGTAATAGAAATGTCTGTACGTCATAAAATCATATTTTGTCTTAAAACTTATTTTTTTGTCCGCAAGTGTGATGAAAAACATTGTATGCATCACGGTCGGTAAGCGGAATACTAACTAGAGTCATTAAAAGACTAACTAAATCGAGTCAAAAAATATAAAACGAAATTTTTGGAGATAATCGCACCAGAATAAACATAACTTTGTGTTCCTAGCTCCGCCTCTAACTCTTAATCCGTGGTCAAAAAATATAAAAGAAATCATGAATGCTGCTATTACTTTGAAATGAACCTATTTTAACATAATCGGCCCAAGCCGTTTTTGAATAACCATGGTTCCAGCCTTCACTGAGCATGGCCCGACATGCTCTCGGTCGGTCTCTTCCTTTAAAAGCGAAATAATTATAGTTAGGGAAACTATTTTGAGATTTTTGAGTCTCAAACCCTCACCAACGAAAACGCGTACCTACTACTAGGTATATTTTGGCCACATTGTGCCTACAATTTCAGAATATTCGTTCGTCTATCAGGAAGCTGAGCAGCTGTTTTACGTATTCCAGCTAATCTCCTGGGAATACAGCCAGCTTGACATGCATGGCTCATTTCCATGCTGGTCCCAGCGGAACAATAGGTAAAATGCTTCCGTGCCTCATTGATTCGGTTTCTTTACGGATATTTTAAGTTATATGTTAAAATAACCGTATATACGTATAACGGAAAAGAGGAATCTTAGCTACAAATCTGTTCAAATGCTCTTTATCGTTAATCAAGTGAAATGAAATGAAATAAAATGTATTCATGACAAGCACAACGGACATACAGGGTGTAAGTCTAATACGGGCGAAGCTCTTAATGGGTGTTAGTTTCGACATAATAAGTACATTCAAATAACTTTTACATAAAATAAGAGCAACTAAATTTTCCATACAAAATAATTCGACGCGCAATGTAGAGCAACATACGCGAGTTAAACACTCGTTGACAACTAATTTCAAAAGCAGATGACATAACTGCCATATCAACAATAACAAATGTTCGTACCTAGATTACTGCTCCGATAATCTTAAAAAAAATCTGTGGGGTCATAATTAAAAGTAATTAAAAAAACCTTGTAATCCACGATTACACTAATGAATCCCATGCCTGCTTTAATTGATCGCGCGTATTAGATTTACACACTGTATACACATTTTAAAAATAAGCACACAACAACAGCTTGCCACAAAAGGGTCACAACTCAGCATGTAGCTGGCTAAGCCAGCGCTCTTCCGTTGTGACCCACTAGTAAGTGAATAAATTAAATGTAGGAATTAAATAACAGGCGTTCATATGGTTATACTTGTGAGATATTTTACTAAAAATAGGTACTAACAAGTGAGGATTCAAATATATATCACTTTCTACTGTAGGTTCGAGTATATACCTACTTAATTTAGCTCAAGTACCTACCTTAAAATGAAATTACATTTTTACGATTGCTCAGCGTCAATCCATTAACTGGAATAGGTACGCTTTAAAATTATACTACTCTATTAGAGTCTGATCGAAAAGTGAAGACACGTTATGTATATGGTCGTACTTTGCTGCCAGATGACTTCGATTTACGCACAAAATCTTCCAAGAAATCATGCGTAGGCGTGAGGGGGGCAGTAGCCGTACCATAAGCTGTCATCGTGTTATTAACGCGGACTTACTTCCTATCTGGTCTGGGTGCTTAGACAAGTTGCCAATCGCTAACGCTTAATTGTCAATCGTAAACGAAAGGCAGCTAGCTGTCTTTGTCGCACTAATGTGAAAGAGGAATAGAGAGGGAAAACTACGATACACTACTAAGCGTTAGCGATTGGCAACTTGGCTAAGCATCCTGCTGCCACGAATACCGAAGTTCGTAAATTTCGGAGATTTATCCAACGAAGGCGTCATTAGAGTGACAGAGAAAAATCCCCGAAATTTTCGAACTTCGATGTTCGCGGTAGCAAGCCTGGCTCGCTTGCACCCTAGAAATCTTGTAAGATCGGAATATAGGAATAAATTATAATTATGTTCCTCCATCAAATCTGGCTATGTTAGCTAAAAACTCATATTTTCTGTGTACCTATAAAAAAATACAATAAAGTGCCATATGAAATTAAAGATTTATCCTTTACACAGTTTAAAAAGGCTTTAAAGAAATTGGCTCTTACACAAATGATTCTATATTTTTTAGAATATACATAGCTGTAAAATTTGCTAGGGTAAATTGCTAGTAACTGTCCACCTTATAAATATAAAAGTAACTTTATGTTCTTATAATTAGAATTCATTTAGGAGAGGAGATTTTGAAGAAGGAGAGTGATTGACATTGATATGAGATGACATATCGTTTTAAAATTAATTCTAACTATACGCGCATAGAGTTCATATTTATACACCGTGTTTTTATTAATTTCCGTTAAATTAAAGGGAAGCTTATTTAGGTCAAAAATAAAAAAAAATCTCTAAGAAACTAGTATCTTAACTCTTACTGTTATTGAGTTATTAAAAAATAAGTTTAATGACTGAACAAGTGTATTGCAACCTTTATTACATCCTGATGCTACTTATTTTGACATGTGCCGTCAGTCACCTGAAATTAACTGTTGTGTTATTCTTAAGGTTCTCTCACAATTTACCGTTTCATTTATTATGTATGAAAACGAAAAAAAATTTTTTTTCGATTTCGATTAAAAGCTATATACCAATCAGGTAGCTCCAATTAACGTACCAAGCAGCCTGTTAAATTTAACGGAATTAAAAAAAACACGGTGTATGAAGTGTCCAGTGAAGGTGCGTTTAAACCAAAAGAGCATTCGCTGTTCTAGCGCGCGTTCTACGAAATCAACCAATCACGTTTTGTGTACCGATCGAATTTCGTAGAGTGGGAGGTTAGAACAGCGAATGCTTTTTTAGTTTGAACGCACCTTTACTGGAGATTGCCCAGTTACTAGCAATTTACCCTATAAGTAAGTTAAGTTATGTACGCAAATGCTTATCTAATTTCATCTCAATTGCTAAATCTATGCATAATAAACATTTCGTTTCATTTCATTTCAATATGCGAGTACGAGCGGGATGGATAGAAAGTAAGTTCGCGTTAACAATACGGTGGCAGCTCATGGCAAGCACACGGGAGGAGGCTCCGAGATTCTGTAAACGACAGGCTAAGTTAATATTCTATGAGCGAAACGTTAATCAAATTTAAACTTTGCGATCGTTACGGAAAGTTTAAATTGGATTGCCTAGAATACCAAGTTTGGGCTGTGGGTGGCCATGCAAAGTTTGGGAAGTATTTTAAATCCATATCTGCAAAAAGTTTGAAAGTTTCCACAAAAGGGTCAGATAATATGTGACCCTTATTTTTTTCGAGCAAAGCATTTTTATTTTTATGGCATCGGTTTATTTTAGAGTTCTGTATCGTATTGTATTCTGGCCATTTTCCGCACTTCGACATCAAACGTGCCTATTTTGCGTGGTCCCAACGCTGGCCCAGTACTTGTTGGGAACTTCTAATACACCCTTAAATTTCTTCTGCAGGTTTCCTCACTATGTTTTTCTTTACCGTAAAGCACTTGTGAATATCCGTTTCGTTATGCCGTATGGTGACGGCAGTAAAAATACATTTGTCACCACCCCAACTCCTCCTGTGGGTGTCGTAAGAGTTGACTAAGGTGATTGAAGTGTCACTGACTATTATTTGATGAAAGATTGATGATGGGCAGCAGCGTCATCATAGTGGACACATTACTGCGATTGCCAATCCGCTTGCCCAGCTTGGCGGTTATGGGTATTTACCTTCTAATGCGTCTATACGCATAGTTAATAGGAGAGGCCTACGTCCAGGAGTGGACTATCATAGGCTGATGATGATGATGATGACTTGTGAATATCAAATGATATTTCGAACAAAGTTTTAATGAAAAATGGTACCGCATGGGTTTGAATTGAACCCACGATCGCTGCGTAGTAGCCGTGCGTTTTAGTTAGAGCGGGTCGAAAGTTGCTGTTCCGTCCCTAGGATAGAAAGTATTTTTTATTGAAACTTAACCGATTCTTTTACATTCCTCAAAGGCGTTTAATTTGACGAAAGTAGAGTGTGTAACTCGGGTGAAAGTGGTCAGTGCCAGAAATATTTTGGGAGTAATGGGTCACTTTCGACCTTGGTTAACAATCTAGGAACTATTTCATTTCCGCCTGGTCTGGAAAGCGCAATAAGCTACGATGAAGTTTATTTAAGCGCGGAGTCTGAGTAAAAGCTTTATTGCCACTTTAATTTTACTATTTAAACTGGGAAATGGTTAAAATTATTTAAATAGCTCTCGTGGGTTATATTCAAGTACGAGTACCTACCTACTTTTTAGGGTTCAGCTCCAGAAGAAGAAAAAATGTGTCCCCCCTAGGTCCAAAAATATGAAAAAAATCATGAATAGTGTACTTTAACCTATATACTACATTAAAATAAAACTATTTCGAACAAAATCGGCCCAGCAGTTTTTGAATAGCTACGGAACCCTACACTGAGCATGGCCCGACATGCTCTTGGCCGATTTTTTATAAGAGCATTCTAATATTTTTAACTGTTCTCCTACTTAAGTATTAAGTAAGTATACGTGGGTACTTAGACATAAGGTGCCGAAGATTTATTCAAAAATATATCTTATAAAGTTGACTTTTCAAGTTAAAAAATAGTCATCATGGTTAAAAAGGTGAAAACATTGCCATCTCGATTTCGTGACAGAAATATTGTATATTTACGAGAAAAAATTCCATTATTTTAATGTTTTTACTGTATCTACAGACTAAGCTACAAAGGCCCTGTCTTTGTGTCTCACACTTAGGTATGTACGAATTCACAAGTGCAACAGACATGGCACGTAAAGGTGCATTCAGACCAAACGAGCATTCGCTATTCTATCCACTCTACGAAATCAACGTATCACGTTTTGTGTAACGATCGAATTTCGTAGAGCAGGGGCGGGGGGGGGGGGGGGGGTAGGTTAGAATAGCGAATGCTCGTTTGGTCTGAATGCACCTTTAATTGTGGTTCGCGGGAGGCCTGCAGGATGGCCCGATAGCCTTCAAATCAGCTTTAACTTTTGATCCGTGGATAGCGTTAAAAATGTCGGAAAAAATCGAATGTTGTTTTTGGAAATGTGTGAAAATTTCGTCTTTTTCAGTTTTCTGGTTTTGCCCGACTTTTCCTCGGTGACATCGCGTTCTGCTGGTATAAGTGAAAATTAGACCCAATTCACATTGGTTTAGAGTTGAAAATTAAAGTGGAACATTTAAAATAAAACTATGAAAACGGATAAACTCGCGTATATTAACTAATTTTGACTTCATTTCCACGTTTCGAACACTTTACAGGTCTTCGGATGACATCCGCAGACCACGAACCCTGTAAAGAAGTTAAAGTTAGTTAATGTTAGCGAGTTTATCCGTTTTCATAATTTTATTTCATGTGTAATCCTCGTGGAACATTTAATTGATTTTTTATACTAAATCCGGAAAAAACGAGCTGTTTGGAAAGAAACGGGATTTAAACCGGAAATGTTGAACGTTATCCGTGAATCCAAAAATATGAAAAAAATATAAGTATTTCGAACATAATCGGCCCAGTCCTATTTAAATAACTACGGAACCCTACGCTTGACATGATCTTGGCTGGGTTTTATCATATTTATTAATGGTTTTATTATTTCTATCGTACGTGCATATTGTCTACTATGTATGAAAATATAACTTGCCCTAGGTGGTAATGAATGATGCACTTACCGATCAAGTTTGATGAATATTATTAAAAATTAAGCAGTAATATTGTTGTTATGTTCCTTATAATAGGCTGCGAAGTATGACGTTTCAGGTGCGACTAGGACAAGAGATCGTTAATGGAATTTAATACAAATCTTAAAGGCCTAGGCCGGCAAAGTGGTCTTTTTTAATTCCATTCTACATAAATTTGTGGCATAGGCATCATGACATTTTTTGATAACAACAAAACATCAAAGTTTTATTTTTTTGATATGCATAGTAGTGCATAGTGTGATGTTTTGTTGTTTATTTAATTGCATGTTTGAGAATAGTACATTACTATAGAGGACGGGAAACGAAGGGTTACAGGCCAAGTAGATATATCCAAGCCGAATATTTGATTTGTAAATAAGCCAGTAGTACAGTATAGTACAACATTATTCATTAAAAAGAACATTCGCGCCTAACTTTTTTCTTTAATTTGTTTGAGGTATCCTTTTACCTGGTGGTATAGACATTCGTTCTTAGTTTTTTTTTTCTGTGGCTGAATGTCAAGACATAGGTAGTGTCACAATTTGACGTTTCAAAACAAAAGACAGTTTGTTTGCAGTCCTAGGTGTGAAATAAATACATGAAATCTCTGTCCATATCATCTTAGCATATGCCACCGGATACATAGTATTTCCGGGTTTAATTTAAAGTTAGTAACATCAACATTCCGTAGCAAGTTTGAGAAAAAGCACTATACATACCTCGTCCGGAAAAATGGGGTTGCCCGCCTCCGGTCTATCCGGCTTCGCTTCGCTCGGACGTCTATATGTCTTCGGCCGGCAACCCCTTTCGTCCCGGCTTCTTTAGGTACTATTTTATCTTCCTGTTAATTTTGGAAAATACCTTATTGACATTTTAATTCTCATTTAGCCTTTGCGGTTGACGGGCCTGTCAAAACTTGGCGAGTGAGTTTGTAACAAGTTGAAATTGGGACCCGTGAATTTGGTAACAGTTCGTAACTTACGGGCACCTCACCATCCCAGGATATATCTGTCAGATAAATGTTATCTGTGTTTTTCTTTTATAGGCCTGGGGAAAAGGATAGTGATTATTTTATCCAATAAAGGATAGTCAGTATATATTCGACGGATATTTTTGTACGAGAAATGTGAAACAGCCCCTAAGTTCCCTCCTGTTTCTGTATTCTAGAACTCATGTTCTCATTTAAGTTTGATGTCTGTGTATGTATTAATAGTAATAAATAAATAATTACAATTAATATATCACCTTCTCTCCGCATCCGCGGCAGCCTTCATGTCCGTGACATAGCAGATAAGCTGCATAGCAAGAGTGTCGTTTGCGTTGGTACTGGCCAATAGGCCAGTCAAATCTTACAAAAAAAGTTCTAATTACGCAAAGTTTCCTCATTAGCCCTGGGAATCCCACATAATCCGATCCGACACTCACTTGGGTGGTATGCGTATAATTGCGTAACGCATTTCCCCACGTAAAAAGCGTATAACACAGCAATGAGGCCCATGATTCCACAGAAAATAAATAAGTAACGTGTTATAGTGAGAGTTTAAATCAGTATAGGTACAGCGTAGACATCGCTAGAAGATTTGCGGTCGAGAAGGGATGCCGACCCGGCCGTAAGATGTCACCGCAAGTTGCTGTCGCAATGTCGTAACCACGCAACCACATTGTACGGTCCTGTTAGTTCGAATGTGAATGTTTAGATTGAAAATCACTATATATTATGTTATAGCTATGAATTATTGTTAAATTGTAGTAGTAGTAAAACACTTTATTGTACAAACATTATAGAAAAGTACACAAAACACAAGACAATCGTACAAAGGTGAGCTTATTCCTGCAAGGGATCTCTTCCAGCTAACCTTTGAGTAGTTGAGAGAATAAGAGCAGTGCTAGGCAGACGAACTGAACAAAATTGTAAAGATTAGAGTGAAAATAACTGAACATTTTAATTTAAACACATTTTTAAAACAGTTGAAAATAAAGTAGCTGATGGCGACATTAGGGGAGCCGCTCGTATACTGTTTTCCAACGACGTAGTGGCGCCTGACGGTCCTGATACTTTTTCGGCCCTAAAACATAAACATTCACCTCCAGCAGCTAACCTCGTCCTCCCTGATCCTCCGCAAACCAACGACACGTCGCTCAAGGCTACAACAGAAGACGTTCTGACTGCTATCATGTCCTTCCCTAATGGCTCCACGGGAGGCCTTGATCGACTGACGCCACAACATCTTAAGGACCTTTTGAGCAGCGACTGCCACGGCACGCGTGATGAGCTCCTTAAAAACTTAACAGCTTTTGTGAATTTAATGTTGGCCGGCGAGGTACCCACGGACGTGATCGACATTTTGTATGGTGCAAACTTATGTGCCCTACAAAAAAAAGGCGGCGGCATACGACCAATCGCTGTTGGAACTACTTTCCGGCGTCTGACGGCTAAGATTGCATGCCGTGCAATTTTGGGAAAACTAGGAAAACAGTTTAGCCCCATACAATTGGGGTTTGGTTTCAAAAGCGGTTGCGAGGCCGCCGTCCACCAATCCTTGTTCACAGAGGCAATGGGACGAGCCGCTCTGTCGACTAGTGCGGAATAATCTTGTCAATACGTCAACTTGTCCGACAGATCGAGCTCGTCTTCTTGCGACTGCGGAATGGGAGGCGGGTCTATGGCTAAGAGCTCTTCCCTCGTCATCCATAGGTACGCTGTTGGATAATTGCACCTTCCGTCTGGCGACTAGTTTGCGCAAAGGGGCAGCAACAAACGTCCCACATCGCTGCCAATGCGGAGCCATGGTCGTCCGCCTGGGTCACCATGGACTCTCCTGCGGCCGGAGCGCTGGGCGCATACCTCGGCACGCCAGCATTAATGACATTATCCGACGGGCCCTTGTCAGCGTGAAAGTTCCCGCCATCCTGGAGCCCGTTGGGCTGGCGAGGGACGATGGCAAGAGGCCCGACGGCATGACACTGGTGCCTTGGAAGATGGGACGCCCCTTGGTATGGGACGCTACATGTGTAGACACCCTCGCGCCGTCCCACCTTCCAGGCACTAGCAATAGTGCTGGCCGTGCTGCATCCACAGCGGAGGACCTCAAACGCCGCAAATATGCAACCCTTTGCAGTGGCTATATGTTTGAGGCGTTTGGGGTCGAAACGCTGGGTCCTTGGGGACCCAATGCGCGTCGTCTTTACAGAGGCATAGCCTCACGACTAATCGATGCCACTGGTGACCAGAGGGCTGGTCAATATTTCGCTCAGCGAATAAGCATTGCCATACAACGTGGCAATGCGGCCAGCCTTCTGGGCACACTGCCCATTGGCAGCGATTTGGGCGAGATTTTTTATTTGTAGGTTCTTTTATTTTATATGTATTTTTTTATATTATTGATTATGTTATATAAGTAGTATTAAATTAATTGTGTTATTAATAATAAATAAATAAAACATACATAAAATAAAAAAATAACTGAATATTATCAATTTTATAATTCATCATCATCATCATCAGCCTATGTTAGTCCACTGCTGGACGTAGGCCTCTCCTATTAACTATGCGTATAGACGCATTAGGAGGTAAATGCCCATAATCGCCACGCTGGGCAAGCGGATTGGCGATCGCAGTAATGTGTCCCACTATGATGACGCTGCTGCCCATCATCAATCTTGTAGAATGGTCAGTGCACTATGATCCCTTAGTCGGCTCTTACGACACCCACAGGAGGAGTTGGGGTGGTGACAAATGTATTCTTACTGCCGTCACCACACGGCAAATTTTATAATTATATTTAAAAAAAACATTAAGTGTTTTTATGTAATTGTTTATGTCTGAAGAGAATAACTTGCTATCAAAATCTGAGCTACTCACCGACAGTAAGTTTAGTATACCATTCCTAAGTAGAAAACCAAAAAAAAAATGTGAACCAATATGTTCCGCCTAATAATATCTCAGGGTTTTTATTAAACATCAGATTTTTTTTCTCGACTCAGATGTCGGTCCCATAGTAAAAGTTCATGGATATAATATCAGAATAACCCTTTAATTTGAACGGTGAATAAAAAAAAATCACCTCTATCCCAGTCGCTGTGATTTCTTTATCAGAAGTCTTTTTCAAGAAATTCAAGATTATTTTATATTCTCGTTAAATTCGATTACAGCGGATATGTTACATTGTTCCGTTGTTAAATATTCTTTCATTTCGCTTTGAGAAAGTTATCCTGTTTTTCCTTTATTTCCAAGTTCGGAAACAACGACCAATCTCTTGAAAGTATTTTTATGTTCTGCGTAGATCACGTACGATGTAAAATGACGTAGGTACGCATAACATTTATTAATATTTATTTCCGTAAAAATGAAGTACGTAATTCAACACTTTGAGCGCGGGGAACTCCCGAGGGGAGTTATCTGTGGGAGGTCCATTTTCACTACAAAGCAGAAAAATCACGGGATCGGCTACGAGCGTAGCGCGTAGCACTCGTCGTCCGCAATGAAAGTGTTAAATGCTTATGTAGGTACTTGGTAGGTATGTATATAGTACAAAGTTATGGATGTTTGTGCAGCGGTATGTCGTAGCGAAGATGCTAATCGCCACCGCTCAGTTGTGAACTAAACGCGACTGTTTTGTCGCACTAATAACAAGATGTCAGAAAGAGAAGGCTACGCTGCAGGCTACGCTACACGATACGCTATAGGCTATGCTACGCGCTACGCTACAGGCTACGCTACACTCTACACTAAACTCTACGCTACCCTCTACGCTACACGCTACAGTTACAATAACCCTAGCCTATATGTGAATAATCAAGACCAAGTGCGGGTAGTTCGCAAAACCCACGCAGGTAGAAGGTGTTGTTATTTTTCGTCAGTATCGACCATAGTTGTAACGTCAAGCCCGAAACGTCAGGATAAAATTAGACGTAAGTTTCCGAGATTAAGACCCGTTTGTCATTAAAATATGAGTGATACTGATAATCGTGAAAGTGTAAAATCAAAGTAAAATTATTCTTTATTCATATTGGGACAGCAACAAACTCTTTTGAATAGTCTAAGTTACACCTAAAATTAAAACTACTTCCGGTTCTAACCCTACACCACTGACCCATGAAGAACCGGTAAGAAACTTGGCGGGACTTGTTTTTTCAAACAATCATGGTACATCTTACAACTAACATGCATTAAAAAAGCTAAAACATAAAAATTATTTTATGTAAATTGATATATAAAAATAATAACCTTAACCATACTTTAACAGAATAAGGTGTGAATTTGTTCTGATTTCTTTAAGCACTGGACATGTTTTTTCTGTGGATCCTTCATTTAATCATTTATAGAGTAGTACCTAAAGTAAATACTCTATATCAGCTATATTTTGCTTTATTACCAGATACCAAACAATAATTGAGTTGGGTTAATTGATTTAAACAGTTACGTAGGTTAGCCCATGGTAACTCATTTAGATATACAATAGAGCTGTAGACACATTAGTTTCTACATATCGATCTAAGTTCTAGTTAGTTTAGCATAATTAGCATATAGTCTACGTAATTGTTAGTATTGGGCTTGAATACGATATGAACTCAATTAACATTACATTTGCTATCGATTGTTTGAATCGCGAAACGTCTTGTAGACGTAACTAAAGACCGAATAGCTGGCGACTTCCTCGCACAATGCATCAGTGTTGCGATGCAGCGAGGAAATGCCGCCAGCATCCTCGGTACAATGTCACAAGGGCCAATCTTAGATATAGATTAGGTTAAATAGATTAAAATATAAATTCAGTAGTGTGACTACTGGGGAAAAAAGAAAAGGGTAAGTCAAAATATTTAATAATTAAATAATTTGATGTGTGTTTTCACAATAAGTTTAAGTAGATTAGTTAGATTTAATTTATGTAATAATGGTAAGTAACACTTCAATCCCTTAGTCGACTCTTACGACACCCGCAGGAGGAGTTGGGGTGGTGACAAATGTATTCTTACTGCCGTCACCACACGGCTTCACAACTCTTGATTTAACTACCCCGAACATAGACAAACACCTGTAACATTAGACCGTGACCTGTATAATATTGAGGTAACGATATGTCTTGTGCATTTATCTTTTATCGTCCTATATTTCACTTTCGCACTTTTGCTGGTGGTAGGACCTCGTGCAGGGTCCGCCCGGATAGCTACCACCGTCTTACTTGTTAATCTGCCGCTAAATAGTTAGTACTGCGTTCCGGTTTGGGGGTAAGAATACCGGTGTAATTACTGGTATTGATAGAAAGGCAATCCATCTAAGTCTCAGGGTAGACAGCGCAAAGGCGATTTTTTGGTTACTATGGCCATGGGCCTCAGTTCCTGCTTTCCATCAGGTGGGCTGAGAGCTCAGTTGTTTACCTCACACTGCGATTGACGACAACGACGTAGTACATTAACAGAATCATAAGCCCACTATTAGTTGGCACAAAAAAGTAAAAAGTTTCAAACATATTCGTATTCCGACCGTGAGAGACGAAACACGTGAAATGAATACAGACGGAGGCGATACATGAAATGAAAAAAACGACGCTTGGATTCCGATAGCGGGCTAAACGTAGGTAGTTGGATTTTTTTGTTTGATTTTACTGAAATAGCTTTGACGATCACTTTGTTATTACGTTTTCATTTTATACTACAATCAACTAATTGGAGCTGTATCACTTAAGAATCATGTCAAAATATGTTTGTCAGGTTCCGTAGCTTAGTTGATAGTATCTATACCCACTCTATAGTTAGTGACCCTGCCTACGAAGTTGGAGGTTCCGGGTTTAAATCCCGGCGAGGGCATTATTTGTGTCTTTATTTATCACAAATATTTGTTTGATTTCTCCAAGGAGAAAAAAATATTGGATTTCTTCAAGATTCCACCATCAGACTCCGACATATTTAATGCCAATGGCACCAGCTTGGGGTATAGTTAAAAACAAAAATTTAAAATTAGTTTACTACTCTCGGAGATATCGGATAACATACCTATATAAAAAATAGTCAAATTGTGAACCTCCTTTTTTTGAAGTCTATTAAAAAATAAATAATGCACTACTTTTACCGCTCAATCACATCAGCTGAGTCAATAATACGATTTTAATTACGCTTCGTTAACTGACATCGCAGCCATTAATTAGAACACAGTTCACATGAATGCATATGTGATTGCTTATTGCGGTTAGATGATTACTGGTAATCCCCACAATTCAATAGAGCAATCTTCAATAGTATCCATGAAAAGCACGACGGCGAGTATAATAGTTTAAATTAGTAATTTGTACCTAACACATCGTCCTATTACTGCAAATACCAAGGGCCCATTTTTCGAAAGCTTGGAACTTGTAATACAAGCGGAAGTCCTTATCTAATTAATAGTGTCAAAAAGAGACTTCCACTTGTATTAAAAGTTACAAACTTTTGAGAAATGGGCCCCAGCTATCTGCACAAGTCATAAAAAAAGGTTGTCAGAATCAATTTAATTATCATTATAATTTATCGGTCTTTATTTGCAAAACTGTACAATTTTTATCAACCTCCGTAGCCTTGTTGGTAGTGACCCTGCTTACGAAGCTGGAGGTTCCGGGTTCGAATCCCGGCAAGGGCACTATTTGTGTATGTATTTATCACAAATATTTGTTCCTTGGTTATGGCTGTCTATGATTTTAATATATCTATTTATATGTACCTATCTATCTATTATATATATCGTCGCCGGGTCCATATTGGCACTTATACAATTTTTTCTTCGAATATTTTTACTAATACCGTTTTTTACTCATAATCATCATTACTCCGAATTTTTTTTCTCATAGGTACTTTTTTTCTTACTAAAAATTATACTTCTACCTACAATGTTCATAACGATTTTTATTTCGAAATTTTATCCTCCTAAAGTCGTCAAGTAGATTAATCTATACTCATAAAGTTATTTGAAACAAATTGTTTATTTATAAACATTTTCCCATTAGGTTCACTCTGTTGTGGTATAATTATTTTATGAATAACATAAACTATGTAGTCATAATGGGCTTTGTGCAGAAACTGTTGTGACATACTCAACTTTAGCATATTTCTTTGTGGCAGATAACGAGTTGTTCGAATATTATTCGAGCATAATTTCGATGCTCCTATTTATGATGAGGCATAATCTGGATGTGCATAAAAAGTATCGGCATAGTTTGTTTTAGCATAACAGAGAAGGAATAATGACAACCTATCAATATAATCGAGGTAGTAGTAATATTCTATACGTTACTCACTGTGTTACTGAGCTGAGTACTTTCTAGGTTGCTAAAAAAAAAATAACCTCGAAGACTAAGGCGGGAGCAAAGCTCCCGCCTTAGTCTTCTAACCTAACCTATCCAAGTCGGATCTGCCCCGGAAGGTTTTGTTCGCTCGCTTCGCTCGCTTACTGCAGTAATTTTCACCCTCACAGCAAATTCTGCCTGACGAAAAAGGCAAGTTTCGAACATGTGGCTACATGCCCAAAAAAAATGCAAGTCTAATTTCTGTCTTATAACACTCGGCGTAATTAATGATATGCCAAGATAGTTTCGGACAAAATAATATTCGAAATATTGTTACTTAAGCCAAGCGATGTTTCTGTCTCATTAAGTTGATGCCAAAATAGATTATACCAAGTCTGTTATGTCCTAAGCGTTTCGGAAAAAAAAAATTTAGAGGGAGCCGTTTAGTACAGTACCTACTCTGCCACAACCTGATTTGTGCAGGTAGCTAGTTTACAGTAATAGTACGATTTATATTTAATTAAACAAAAATAATTCATACATAAAACCAGTACAGATAAAAATAAAAACCTAGTTATAACATTAGAATATACCTATAGCATAAAATAAGTATAGTGAAAAATTATATAAACATAAAAGTTAGTACTAAAAATATGTATGAAAAACAATATTATGAACATAAATAATTCTATGTGATGATGATTATGAACAAAGATTATTCTAAATACCAATCATTATGAAGTTAAATTGTATAAGAAAAATTTTCGGAGTTCCAATAATCTAAGTTGCAATTTTATAAA
The DNA here is from genome assembly GCA_025490895.1 of Thaumatotibia leucotreta. Taxonomy (NCBI): domain Eukaryota; kingdom Metazoa; phylum Arthropoda; class Insecta; order Lepidoptera; family Tortricidae; genus Thaumatotibia; species Thaumatotibia leucotreta. The sequence goes on from JALPQI010005605.1 coordinate 41,863, forward strand.
TACTTTGGCGCACCCATCGTCGCCTAGTACCCACATCACAAGCCTTAATTGAGCTTACCGTGGGACTAGGTTGATTTCTGTTAGGATGTCTCAAGATATTAATTAATTTATTTATTTATTATTTTTAAATTTATACATAGGTACATGTCAAATAAATCTGACTAATCTAATATAACCGATAAAATCTATATTAATAACTAATCAAACTAACCTGACCTATATCTAAGATTGGCCCTTGTGAAGTACCAAGGATGCTGCCGGCATTATCTCGCTGTATCGCAATACCGATGAGTTGTGCTAGGAAGTCGTCAATTCTTCGGTCATGATAATTCAATTCATTATTGAATAACATAATACGTGTACATAGATGATATTTGCAGAAATAGGACGACATATTTACTTATTCTTACAATCTGTTGTTTCTCGAATAAAGAAAGTGAAAATAAAGGTAGTAAGGAAATTCAAAAGGCACTTAAATATAAAAAGGTATTTATTACGGTCAGCTGCCTGAGTAATGGAATCCTTTTGCGGATTTTCCATTCGGAAATAGAGGATTGAACTTGTGAATATATTTGTTTTATTTGTTAGTTTATCTGGACAGAAAAAGGGTTTACGTCAGTATAGATAAAGTAGTTTGTTTCGTCGCTTTTGGAATACGTATTTTGCGATGATTTCCATTGTTTTCCCGGTTGTGTGACATTGCATATTTATAATAATGTTGAAGAATTCAATTGGTGCTAGAGTGGGTGGTGTTAAATAAAGTCGATATTTTTTGATATTTACATAAATGTTTTAAATCAGAAGGCGACTGACTGGTTATTTATTTCAAAAATCACAAGAAAAAAATATGAATACAGTAAAGATAAATCATAAATAAACAAATTGTCCCAGGTCTTGCTGGGGAGGTAGAGTAGAGTACCCAGAAGGCTGGCAGCATTGCCGCGCTGGACTGCTATGCTGAGTCTTTGCGCGAAATGCTGACCACCCGACGCCTCTATAACGCTGCGACCACGACATCGGTCTAAAGCGACCGGCTTATCGGAAAACGTATAGTGCTCCCTCTCGTACCCATATCGGCGTCCCGCTTCAACTCATGGATTCGCTCGCCGCTGGTCGCCTTAGACCAATGTCGTGGCCGTGGCATAAGGCGCTTGCAAATTACTGACTTATACAAATACACAGGATAATAACGTTATTTGCCTTGCCTTAAGTTAGCTTTTAGCATGCGGCGAATATCTCTGGATAATGTCACGTCATCAGCCTCTCTCAGTCCACTGCTGAACGTAGGCCACTCCTATTAGCTATGCATATCGACACATTTGTAGGTAAATGGCCAAAATCGCAAGCGGGTTGGCGATCGCAGTGTGTCCATTATGATGATGCTGCTGCCCATCATCAATCTTTTGTAAAGGTATATTTATTGACACTTTAATCCCTTCAACTCTTACGACACGCATGGGAAGACTTGGGGTGGTTACAAATGTATTCTTACTGCCGTCACCACCACGCGGAAAATGGGTCAAAATATTTTTCGTTGTCTTGTTTCATACCCCTCAGTATATTAAAAAAAAAACATTATACTTGTTATTTCTTTTTCACGCTAGATTTTAATCCATACATCAGAAATTGAAAACAAAACATCTCATACAAAAATCACCACCGCGTCACTTTTTTTAGGAACACAAAATAAGACAACGAAAAGAATTTTGACCCAAATATAACATACTAACCATTTAACATGAGGTGACGGCAGTAAGAATACATATGTTACCACCCCAACTCCTCCTGTGGGTGTTGTAAGAGTCGACTAAGGGATTGAAGTGTCACTGACTATTATTTGATACAATATTGATAATGGGCAGCAGCGTCATCATAGTGGACACATTACTGCGATCGCCAATCCGCTTGCCCAGCGTGGCGATTATGGGTATTTACCTCCTAATGCGTCTATATGCATAGTTAATAGGAGAGGCCTAAGTCCAGCAGTGGACTATCAAAGGCTGATGATGTTGAAGATGAACCATTAAACAATGGCAAATATAATATACAAACCATTAAACAATTTTCGACAACTCTACTAAAAGTTTTCGGGCGTCTCAGTTCTGAGTTCAAATAGACTGTCTATGTAAGTAGTTCCATACAAAACAAACTAACATAAGAAGAGCATTAGGTATATTAAATAATCGAAGTCAGTACATACTGGAAGCGAGAAGCACTTTACATGATTTGATTACAAAAGAACCACAGCTTTCATACCGTTCATGTTACCCACGTAACTTCAGGTTTGTGAACATCTTTTGTATCGTTTGTATAGCAGTATTCTCATGAGGATTAAAATATTTATAATTTATTTTTTCCGACGTTCCGCGTTAAGTTATACTCGTATTCATTCATAGTTATTCCTAGTTTACGGAATCTTTTTAGCAAATTCTATTCTTGCAAATACTATATTTTTCAGTAGGTACAGTCACCACATGGGATTGTTGAGCCACTTGGCAATGGATGCAATTTGGTCGTGTAATATTATGGGTTCGGTATTTTTCGTTAATAGGCACGATCGCGACATGACCGATGTTCTTCGATGATATGTCAGTCAAATACGAATCTTTGTTGCGTCAAAATTTCAGTATGTCAAAACTAGTTGAAATAATAAAAATTTCTTCGTCTACGAGAATTAAGGATTGGTCATCGGCCATTATTAGACGATAGATGTCGTTGTTCCTAGAGGAAACTGGATAACGACAGTTCTTCATAGATTTGTCTAAAACCGTTTAGTAATTCATTCGTATTTGCTTTAAATCGGTTGCCATGACTTATCTGACATTAATAGGCGAGGTATTTTTTTCATTCAAAATTATTTATATAAATAGGTATGTTATCGAGCAATTTTAAATTATTTTTTTCATTGACAGAGACAAATGCTATTGCTGTCTTTATTATCATTCGTTACAGCTCAGTGGACGTTAGTTAAAAACTTATGTAATGTAAGTAATATAAACTTTGTAGAAATATGGTAGGTAACCTTTGACAATCTACCTATAATCCTATAATCTGTCAATAGCCATAAAAATGTTTAGTAGAAACTTGAAAGTTTCTGACTGAAATTATAACTTTGAAAAAATACCTGTCAGTGACAACTGTTAAAAGGAAATTGAACGAAATTACCATCAGGGCTCTGAAGTTAGATTGACGTCTCCAGGACTAAAACGGATGTTATAATTATAACGTAACTATAGTAACGTCAGCTTCCGGAAAAATAGCCATAAATCATTGGTTAAACATTTTTGTTATTACGTAACCATGGTAATGTCACCTTCTGAAGAATACGCGAGCGGTCATTGGCTAACCGTAGCAACGCCCGCCCCATTGGCCAGCAGAGTTCGGCCGAAGTCGTGATATTACCAGCCTCATAAGAGTTCGGAACCCGATTTGTATTATTCGACCAAGTTGCGAACAGTGGCAAGTGGCTCAACAATCCCGTGTGGTGACTGTACCATCAAACTAGCCAACATTGCCGGCTTTTTTCGCAATTTCACAAAAAAATTATATGAAACCGTATAAGTTTTTTCTTGTTCCTCGATGATATGTCAGTCAAATACGAATCTTTGTTGCGTCAAAATTTCAGTATGTCAAAACTAGTTGAAATAATAAAAATTTCTTCGTCTACGAGAATTAAGTATTGGTCATCGGCCATTATTAGACGATAGATGTCGTTGTTCCTAGAGGAAACTGGATAACGACAGTTCTTCATAGATTTGTCTAAAACCGTTTAGTAATTCATTCGTATTTGCTTTAAATCGGTTGCCATGACTTATCTGACATTAATAGGCGAGGTATTTTTTTCATTCAAAATTATTTATATAAATAGGTATGTTATCGAGCAATTTTAAATTATTTTTTTCATTGACAGAGACAAATGCTATTGCCGTCTTTATTATCATTCGTTACAGCTCAGTGGACGTTAGTTGAAAACTTATGTAATGTAAGTGTAGGCGACGCATATATTTTATGTAAATTGTACCCTAGATTAATTCTTAGTGTTAAATTTAAGTACTAGCAACGCCATCTAGTGTATATTTCGAGCAATAAAGCTTTATTAAAACTTTGGTGGGTAGCGAGCAAATTCCAAGCGCTGCACCTAAATAAAACTGAAGGTAGTTAATATATATTCCGATATCAAGCATCCGCCGCGTTGGCTACTCGCTCGCACCACAGTTTCGGCATTTGATTTAAATATTCAGTTGTTCTTATTTTAACTTACGCGTACCTATCACCTACAGTAAGTAATATAAACTTTGTAGAAATATTGTAGGTAACCTTTGACAATCTACCTATAGTCCTATAATCTGTCAATAGCCATAAAAATGTTTAGTAGAAACTTGAAAGTTTCTGACTGAAATTCTAACTTTGAAAAAATACCTGTCAGTGACAACTGTTAAAAGGAAATTGAACGAAATTACCATCAGGGCTCTGAAGTTAGATTGACGTCTCCAGGACTAAAACGGATGTTATAATTATAACGTAACTATAGTAACGTCAGCTTCCGGAAAAATAGCCATAAATCATTGGTTAAACATTTTTGTTATTACGTAACCATGGTAATGTCACCTTCTGAAGAATACGCGAGCGGTCATTGGCTAACCGTAGCAACGCCCGCCCCATTGGCCAGCAGAGTTCGGCCGAAGTCGTGATATTACCATCCTCATAAGAGTTCGGAACCCGATTTGTATTATTCGACCAAGTTGCGAACAGTGGCAAGTGGCTCAACAATCCCGTGTGGTGACTGTACCATCAAACTAGCCAACATTGCCGGCTTTTTTCGCAATTTCACAAAAAAAATATATGAAACCGTATAAGTTTTTTCTGCTCAGCATGTGCAATTGTGCATTGTGCTCACATGAAGAAAAAAAAATTTATCGTCATTTAGACCAGTTTTTGGCTTTTTAGAGGGCGGGTAAAGTAATGTCGAGTTAATGCTAACATTGCCCACCATATTTAGTGCTTAAAACAGCTCGTATGACAATGACTACTAGGATCACGCAAGGTTTTTGGGCAATTATACCATTTTCTGTTGATTGATAAGTACAATTTTGTACTTTCTTGTTAGTACGACAAAGGCTAACTGCCATTGCCTTTCGTTCACGATTCGCGATAGCGATTAGCCTCCTGAGATCCATTGTCGTAATACTAGGACCTAGGATATGTTCACTACTACCTAATTAACCGACTTCAAAAAAGGAGTTCTCAATTCGACTGTTCTTTTTTTGTTGTACCTATGTCACCCAATGTCTCCGAGAATCGTGAACCGATTTAAATTGTTTTTTGTGATCGAACGTGTGTAACCCCGAGATGGTCCCGTTGACACCAAGTTGGGGTCTGATGATGGCATCTTGGAGAAATCGAGGAATCTCTTCAAATGTTATAGGTACCTACATGTAATGCGACATGTGGCGCTTTTGGTAATTTTCATTCATTTACAAGAATTTGCATTCAGAAAGTAGAATGAAAGGAAACCAATGATGTAAACAAATCGGGAATCATGGAAAAATCGGTTGAAGTCGGGTTTTTGACTTTTTAATTATTTTTATTCTATTCAATTAAAACAGTGTTGCAATTTTATTGTTTTGTTGTATAGAATTTTCTGATAAACTATAATCAACTTTATTTCCTGACGTTCAACGTCAATTTCTCTTGTACAGTGGGCCGTAGCAGGTTATCATCTTGGCTACGCACCCTAAATTGGTATTCCGTGTGCTATCAACCTAAACCCATACAAAATTTACGGCATATATTAGTAGGGATGTCAGAGATCTCTCAAGCACCTTTCAAGTGTTTCTAAAGATTAGCGGTGACAAATGAAGGCCTGTGGCCCTACCATGACTTTGCAAGTATCGTACGTTAGGTTTTACTCGATACGTAAAGCAAGCTATCGCGCTCGCTCCAATATGTTAGTGTGAGCGCGATAGAATGCTTTACGTATCGAGTACAACCTGTGACATAAATAACATGGACGTCTAACGCCACTCAAAAATGCCCCCAAAAGCAATTGTTCAATTGTGCCAAGATGGGCAGGACATAGCGCTTTTCTTAACACCGCGCATGTTTGACGCAACATCTTTGACAAACGTTTTTAGAACATAGCCAATCAAAACTTTAATGGACCAATCTCAACTATTTTTAAATGGCGGCTTAAGTTTTTATAGGTTGCTATTGACATTCATTACCGTGATGCATTGAAGAGGGACACTTGTCAACTAAAATTCACAAACAGGACCGTTTTTGAAAGGCAATTTAATATGGCGTGCGGCTTCCATGTTTTATTTGTTCGTAGAGTACAACCTAACGTATCCTTTACCTTTCAACTCATGGTACGGCTACAGTAGCCTACTTTCTATCCAGCTCGCTCGAACCAATACGCGAGTACGAGCGGGATGGATAGAAAGTCATCATCAGCCTATGTTACGAGTAGTCCACTGCTGGACGTAGGCCTCTCCTATTAACTATGCGTATAGACGCATTTGGAGGTAAATGCCCATAATCGCCACGCTGGGCAAGCGGATTGGCGATCGCAGTAATGTGTCCACTATGATGACGCTGCTGCCCATCATCAATCTTGTAAAATGATCAGTGACACTTCAATCCCTTAGTCGACTCTTACGACACCCGCAGGAGGAGTTGGGATGGTGACAAATGTACATATTCTTACTGCCGTCACCACACGGTATCGGCACTGGATAGAAAGTAAGTCCGCGTTAATAACGTAGCGGCAGCTCATGGTAGGGACGCTGGAAGATTTATGACAAAACAAGTTGATACAAGTTTTGTCCCCCGAGGCACTGTTCTAAACTGACTGACGTAAAATGTAGATAACCTTGCCGTTAGAAGTTGCGAACAATTTAAACAAAGCGTTCAAATATATATTCATTAATTTATTTTTATTTTATTGTATAATAAATTATTTAAAATAATAAGTTTGGAAATCAAATATTTTTTCAATACACATTTTTTTTAATAAATAAATATCTTCAGACATCTTACACAAATCGACCTAGTCCCACGATAAGCTCTATTAAAGCTTGTGATGTGGGTACCAAGCGACGATAATATATAGTTATACAATAAAAAATAGATAGGTAGGTACGAGTACATAAAGATACTTAAATAGTTACATAGCTAAGACCAAGGATCAAAAATATTTGTGCTAAGTGATAAATAAATACAGAAATAATGGCCTCGCTGAGATTCGAGCCCGGAACCTCCAGCTTCGTAGGCAGGGTCACTACCAACTAGTTACCTAGGCTACAGAGGCTAACAGAGGCTGTTTACATTGTTACATACACTATCATCACATCATCAGCCTATTTCAGTCCACTGCTGCCATCATAATGTATCATAAATTAGCCTCTCCTAATAGGTACCTATAAGTCTGGACGCATTAGGGTGAAGACACATATATACAGGGTGGAAAGGGACGACGTTCCTTCCCGCTACCGACCGAGTCTACCAACCATTACGATGAACTTTCAGCATGGAACCAACATCGAAACCGTACATGGAAAATTGACATTTCCATATTATTGAACTCTAACTACTCACTTTGTACGAGTGGTAAATTTTTTAAAGATATTTTTACGTTGGTGCTATACTGAAAGTTCATCGTAATGGTTGCTAGAGTTTGTCGGTAGTGGGAAGGAACGTCGTCCCTTTCCACCCTGTATGTGCACGCGTAAGCATGCTTACGCGTTTCACTGTGTCTACATTTATTATGACCTTAGGTGCCAATGCCTATAATCGTCACGATCGTCACGTCTTCACGATCGCATCGCAGTAGATAGTGTCTCCACTAAAATGATGCTGCTGCCCTACACCAATGTTCAATTAGACTATGATGTGTCACACTTCAATCCCTTAGTCACCTCTTACGACAACCCACGGGAAGAGTTGAGGTGGTGACAAACTTATTATTTTTAACGTCATGATAAATCATAATTTCCAAAAGTTCAACTCTCTGCTTAAAATTTTTCACAATAAAATAATTGCTCAGATTTTTACTGGAACTTTTGTTGTACCTTCTCAAAGCTAGCGTTTACAAGCTCTTCGTTTTATGAAATATTATTTAACTTTTAGCTCGAGCAAAATACTTTGAAATTGTTAAGAGAACAAAGACGAAAGTCGCAAATAAAGTAAAAGAGAAAAACTCTGGTGGCGGTTTGAAAACTGTGCTTTACTTTACTTTATTGCATCTCGTACTTTTAGGAGTTCGTATAGAAATATGGCTATGATGCCAACAAAGCTGCAGGTTTCTGGTTCAAAGCCCGGTGAGGACATTTATTTGTGTGTTTATCACAAATTCTTATTACATGTATTTAGGTATCTTTTTTTAGAAATTATGTCGTTGCTAGGTCACAAGACAAGCCTTCATTGAGCATATAGTTCGGGAAATGTTATTACCGACTCTTATCTTACTTACGACCATATGTTTGCATTAACACTTACTAGACAATCAGCAGTCTACCACTTTTCTATTGTTAATGATGCAAAACAAAAGGTCATAAGTAAGATAAGAGTCGGTCAAATAACATTTCCCAAACTATACCATGGTAGGTATTAGGTCGAATTGTATAATATTGTCCTGTGATATTTATTTATTTAATTATTACGGTCGATACTACCTAAGGAACTCTCATAAATCACCATCGACATGTTGTCTCTCTGTCACGCTTATATACGAATTTATAAGTGCGAGAGAGGCAACAAGTCGGTCAGCTATACTTAACAAGCTAACTACCCCGGTATCTCGCCCGAAATTCGCCCGCCTTGGCATGTTTGTACTGATTAATTAATTCATGTAGTTAAGTGAATCACGATCTAAGAGGCCGCAAACGCCTGCCTCCTGAATAATAGACACGACACAAATGCTAGTGGGGCCGTATTGTATTATTTTCTAGAAGGAATTAATAGTAGATTGTGTCAATGATCAAAATGGTATATTTCCGGCGTGGGCGCATATTGAATCCTGAGCGTAATGAAGGATTCAAGCGTTAACGCCCAAGACGAAAAAATTTTGATACTGTGTGACACATACTGCTTTTCACACCACCTATGAGAAAAATAAAAGATATAGAGTCTAACCAGCGAGTTTTCGATATTTTTTGCATGGCAACGATTTTGCCTATCAATTAATTTGTCATTTTTAAACAGTCATTTAATTTGGTAAAGATTTTGTTGCCAGGTCATGTATTTTTTTAATTTGCCAGTTCTTTTTTGTGCAGCCACTCGCTGGTTAGACTCTATTAAATATTTAGTACTGTCACTCCAACGAAAGCTTTATTCGAGTGAGAGATAAAATCTCCGAAATTTGCGAACTTCGGTGTTTGATTCGGTGTTTAATGCTTTCGAAATATGGACATGGAGAAAGATGAAAGGTACAAGCAGGAAAAAAAAGACTAACGAAGAGGTGTTGAATTTACTTGTAGTAGGTGAGACAAGAAGCCTGTTGAAAACGATAGAAAACAAAAGAGGAAACATGTTGGGGCACCTGACACGTCATGATGACTTTATAAAGACTATAATTGAAGGCAAAATTGAAAAAGAAGAGAGAGAGGGGCCAACACGTGCATTTTTAGATCAAACCAATGAGAAAGTTAAAGTAGTGACGTATCAGGATCTCAAAACAGTCGCAGAGACAAGGACAGAGTGGCGAAAAATCTACCCACAAGAGCAAAGCTCTTGAATTTGTGATGATGATGATGGTGTTCGCGGTAGCAATACAATCAGGGAATGCCGCCACCATCGCCAGTACAATGCCATAACGACCACTTTTAGATGTACGGCACTAATAGGTTTAATTTATGAATATAAATTTCCCACAATGTCGTAACAGATGTGCTTACCATAGGAAAAATCAACTGCGAAAGACTCAGGTTGTCACGGGATTCGAACCCGTTTTCTCTGGATTACCAGTCCAACGTGCTTCCAATTACACCAGATGACCTTCCGTCGATCACAGCGAATTTAGTCAATGGTATTGTGAAGCTAATCAGTAGCGACATCTGTACTTAATGTTTCGAAGGTACTACAACCTTAAGCCACTCAAAGACGTGTGTCTACCACAATCGTCCGCAAACTCGACAACTCTCCGTTGCGTTGAATTTGCTATAGAGGGCGCTGTAATCAATTCATGATTAGAAAACATCAATTTGATTTATAATTAAACAAATTGATGTTGGTGTTACTTTTTTACAATGCGGATAATCCCACAATGTCGTAAAGATGTGCTTACCATAGAAAAAATCAACTGCGAAAGACTCTGGTTGTCACGGAATTCGAACCCGCTTCCTCTGGATTGCCGGTCCAACGTGCTTCCAACTACACAAGACGAATATAAATTTAACATTTTTGTAAATCAATATCTTAAATGATGTACAAGCCCCGATGCATATGTTCTCGTACAGTTAGACAGTTTTTCGAGATTATTCCGTTCATCCGGGGGAAAAGGTTTAGAGACAAAACCTTCACTATTCAATAGTAGTACTAAAGTAGTTTCTTTGAGTATAAAATATTTGGACTTAATAAATCAGAATAAAAAAAAAACTATTTTACGAGAGGTATTTTTTTATTTTTTTCCACAGTTTTTAATTTTGTAAATAATCAATGAATGTAAAGAACGCCATTAATATAAAAGACGACATGGTGCACCTGATGCACTGCGAATTTTGCGTCAAGCTTATAAGCGCGGAATTACGGTGGTGAACGAAAATATAATTTAGACACTGGTTTGTTAAAATCGATTTATTAAACAACAAAAGCGTACTTCAGATTGTTGTGTCTCTTGAAATGTAGTACATTAACCATGACTAACGTTCATACAATTTATCATTAGCATAATGTGATCATTTTTTAAAATATTCAAAAATTTGTAAAAATTGTTTCGAACTAGACGGACTCCACTGCATCGGGGCTTGTATTAGGCACGTTTTTTATCAGCCGAAATATTTGGCGTCAGGTTAGTGAATTTCTCACAAATATATGTTTGTCTCAGTCACAGTATGTTTTACCTGTAAGTACATGCATTTATGTATTATATACCCACGTAACTAGTACAGTCAAGAGCAAAAGTAAGTGATCACCTTGTGCCTTATCACAATGGAATAAGGTCTATAATCGAACAAGAATGATCACTTACTTTTGCTCTTGACTGTACCCATGGCTTGAGATAACATTATTTTATCTTACAACCGGCACATGCCGTTAATATTATACTGTTTCCACGTGTTCCACCATGTAGTACAAGGCAACATATACTTGTACAAATGAAGAGAACATAAGCTTTTATAAGCTGCTTGGGGACTGTTTGTACTTCGTGTAGCTTATGTAGGTGATTATAAAGTAACTAATTATATATTCAAGGAAACATCTTGAGGGAATTATTCTGATATATTACAATGATCATCATCATCATCATCAGTTATTCCACTGCTGGACGTAGGCCTCTCCTATTAACTATGCGTATAGACGCATTAGGAGGTAAATGCCCATAATTCGCCACGCTGGGCAAGCGGATTGACGATCGCAGTAATGTGTCCACTATGATGACGCTGCTTCCCATCATCAATCTTGTAGAATGGTCAGCGACACTTCAATCCCTTAGTCGATTCTTACGATACCCGCAGGAGGAGTTGGGGTGGTGACAAATCTAATCTTACTGCCGTCACCACACGGCAAATATATTACAATAACCGAAAGTAATGAAAATGTGTACATTCCAACAAATATTGGGTCATTAAAGTACCTATGAAATTAGCGTTCTTAAATATACCCTGGGTGCTTAGACAAGTTGCCAATCGCTAACGTTTAATCTTCAATCGTAAACGAAAGGCAGCTAACTGTCTTTGTCACACTAATATGAAGGAGTGACAGAGAGGGAAACCTTCGATACGCTACCAAGCGCTAGCGATTGGCAACTTGTCTAAGCACCCAAGGTTTATTTAAAAATGCTAATTTCATAGGTAAGTACTTTAATGACCCAATATTTGTTGGATGTACCCATTATCATTACTTTCGGTTATTGTAAGCATTCTGGTTCCTAATTTTATTTTCTAAAACGTAGCTTAGATTTTTTTTACAGTGCATTGTTTAAAACAGGATTTAATTTAGTTTAAAATTAAGTAATATTCAACAATAAACTTTAAAAATAACTTGTCATATGCTGCCGGGTGCGGCTCCACTGAGGCGGAGAGGAACGGAGATGTGCAACATTGGCCAATGAGACCGCATGACAGTGTTTCGAATTTTGAATTTCAAGAATGTAATTGGTCAATTTTGCACATCTCCGCTCCTCTCCGCCTCAGTGGTGCCGCACCCTTAGAGTAGGTTCATGTTCAGATATTTTCGAGTCTCATGGGCGCTTTGATATATTTGATTGCGACTGTACCTAGGTAAATTGTGTTGTAGTACTCGAGTAGAGACCACGGTTTGGCAAACGCCGCGTAGGATGCAAACTCAGGAGATATCCCACTGCTGGGCACAGGCCTCCTCATGTATGAAACTTCACATACACTATTGAGTTTCTTTGCGAGTTTCTGCGTTTCTTTATGCTGGATTCCTCATGTTTTCCGTCACCAAGAGCCAACGGTAAATATCATCTGATATTCCGTACATAAGTTCCGAAAAACTCATCATTGGTACGAGCGCGAATTTGTACCGACAACCTCCGAACCGTATGTCTAACGTCTAAACCACAGGGATACCACCTCTCTGTATAGTCAGATAGCAGTCAAAGTGGCGAAATGGGCATGTTAATTGGCATACATTTCGATCACAGTGCAAATTTTTTTTTTCCTAACTAACCTAACTAGAGCGGAAAAGCAAACGTTGCGCACGCCTCGCGTACGTAAATTTCTCTTTTTAAGGCACTTGTTATGAAAAAAGTCGTTCGATTTGATACACGTGTAAAAACGTCTTTTTAACTCGGGTGATTGTCTCCCTCGTTTCACTCGGGCTCCAACTTTCACCCTCGTCGAAAAAAACAATTTTTGCACATGTATCGAAATTTACTATTTTTCGACGAGGGTGAAAGTTGGTGCCCGAGTGAAACGAGTTTACTTTTCCGCACTAGTTAGGAAAAATGTATGGTGTACCGAATTTGGCTACTTTGTAAAGATGGCGCTGACCGTACTTCAAGTCCCATCAACCCTGCAGCAATAACAATCTGAAATTCTAAAATAACGTTGTTTTCTCCGCTTATAATTCCACTTAAGGGCAACCTTAACGCTCCATTCCGCGGACTGATGACTTCATCTCCCGACATCGCGTCGCCCGGACGCCAAAGAGTCTGCAAACATCCCACACTAACAACAACCCCAATAACAACAAACCTCACCTTTAGCACAAAGCACTAAAGTCCTTTTCACGTAATCGCAACTGCAAAGATAACTTGGCAAACTTTCAGGCGCCGTAGTATTGCGTCATCGCAATGTACGCTTGCCAAAAAGTTTGCCAATTTATCTTGAACTTTGTTTCTTTTTAAGCCTTCCAGTGGCGAAGGTCTTGTTAGTGGCTTATCAAAATCGAAACCAAGGTCGTTCTATACGTACAAGCAACCAATTGGAACACTACGGACCATTTATCCTTAGCTGTCTTATCTAGTAAACAACTTTCTAACCTAAAAGTGCATTTTAAATATAGGTATTAGCTGTCATAAACCAAAGAAATAATACCGAAGCTTATCAGTGCTGGAGGTGTGATTTGAACCCGCGTATATTTTATTCGGAACGTGGGTAAGGAAGGCCCCCCACAAAGTGGACTGATGACCTGGTGAAGGTCGCAGGACCGGTCATTGTGGCAATCTTTGGGGGAGGCCTATGTTCAGCAGTGGACGTCTTTCGGCTGATATGATGATGATGATGATGATATTTAATTCGGAGCTGGTGACACAGGCCCTAAATAAGACCACTAACGATGAACAAGTAGGTGTAACCATATCAAAATACCAAGTAGTCTGGGACTTCTTACAATTTGATCTATGGCATTACTATGACATGGTTCCCGAGCCAGAGTCCCAATGGTTCCTAGGTTTCCAGGCTTAGAGCTTTTGAGTCAAGAATAGATTAAGTCAGAGAATATAAGAGAGCGGAGGCGTGAGCAGAATACTAAGTATACAATAACTTTGACGAACAAATCAATAAGTAGACTTCGAAAAAATGCGTCATTGCTGTCTAGAACCTCCTTGTTCATAATCGTCTCCTAATTTGTTTATTTCTTTCGATCTTATCAATGTGCCTAGAGCGAAAGGGGACAAACAATACTTAACGGCTTGTTAAGTTAAGGGACGTATGAATAAGGGGGTAAGTTACAAATTAGTTACATTATATCTTACTTACCAATCTTACTAATCTAACCTTTATCTAAGATTGGCCCTTGTGGCATTATTTAGGATGCTAGCGGCATTTCCTCGCCGTTATTTAGTTAAGTTAAAAATATTTTAGATAGATTAGTTACATTTCATTAATTGTGCAGTTATGGAAATTGACTGACTGATAAAAAATTAATGTCAAAGAAAACAGGCATCAACTCATTTCAGGATTTAGCGATACTCCGTAAAACTGCGCACAATAGTGGACATATTAATTTTGATTTTCATTTAATTTGGATGTATTGTGTAGGTACTGAAACAAACTATAGGATAAAAATAAAAGTCATGGATTAAGTTTTCAATTTATGTAAATTAATAATAACATGAATATTATGTGTACAACACAGTAAATTTCTCCAAAGGGTAGGTATATTGATTTAAAGTTTCACGATTATCACTCATATTGTAACCACAAACGAAACTAAATCGCTTAAAGCTACGTTTAATACTTATATTTGCACGATAAGTCCTATAGGTACCTATAGGTATTAGTATTAGTGTGTCAAAGTCAAAGTCAAAGTCAAATAATTCTTTATTCAAATTGGAATAGCAACAAACTCTTTTGAATCGTCTAGGTATTGAAACTACTTCCGGTTCGAACCCTACACCGCTGACCCAAGAAGAACCGGTAAGAAACTTGGCGGGAATTATTTTTTCAATCAATCATGGTACATCTTACAACTAACATGCATTAAAAAAACAAACATAAAATGATTTTAAATAAATTGAAATAGAATAATAATAACAAGAGATGTAAAGTCTCTAAAAAGTCATAACATGTATAAGTAATAATTTATAGAGAAGTAAAGGTTTCTCTCCGAATAGGTATATAATAATAACATTATATAATGCACGTTAGGAGATGTATAACGTCTCCAAGCGTAAATTATCGTAATTGAATGTCATGACTTTAACAAACTAATAATTAAATCCTAAATTACTCCCACGGTGTTTTATCATTCATGTAGTCTTGTGTACTATAATAAGCTTTAGATATAAATTTACGATTTACAAAATTCTTAAATTTATTGACTGAAAATTCAGTAACATTTACTGGAAGTTTATTATAAAATCTTACACAATTACCCATGAATGATTTCCTAATTTTATGGAGCCGAGTGGCGGGTACTGCGAGCTTATGTTTGTTTCTAGTATTAATATTATGTATGTCACTATTTTTCCTAAAATTGATAATATTTTTATGTACATACATAATATTCTCATAGATGTATTGAGAATACAATGTCATTATATTAATAACCTTAAACTTATCTCTAAGTGAGTCTCTAGGGCTCATTTTATATATCGCTCGAATAGCCCTCTTCTGCAGAACAAAAATAGTGTTAGTCTCTGAATTGGCAGCACTGCCCCATAATAAAATGCCATACGACATAATGCTATGAAAATAACTAAAATATACTAACCGAGCTGTATCGACGTCAGTCAATTGACGGATCTTGCTCACTGCAAAAGCTGCAGAACTCAGTTTATTCGAGAGATTAGATATGTGAGGACCCCACTGAAGCTTAGAGTCTAGTGTTATACCAAGAAAGACTGTACTTTCAACTATTTCCAATTCCTCACCTTTCACAAATATACTAGCCTGTTGATGCTTTGCGTTACTTGTAACAAATTTAATACATTTAGTTTTTTTCTCATTCAACATTAAGTTATTCATATAAAACCAGTTTACTACTTTAGAAATAGCATTGTTTACATCATTCCAAGCTTGTTGCTGTCGTTTAACTTTAAAAATAAGTGAGGTGTCGTCTGCAAACAATACTATGTCATGGTGGGTCTCTATGAGATGTGGCAAGTCATTTATGTAGATAAGGAAAAGGAAAGGCCCCAATATAGATCCCTGTGGTACACCCGTGGAGACCAATGACCCCGGCGATAGCTGTCCATTCACATCAACCCTTTGTATTCTACCGCGTAAATAAGATTCCAGTAAATTTAATGCTGATCCTCTAACTCCATAATGGTCTAGCTTCCTGATCAATGTTTCATGACAAACGCAGTCGAAGGCCTTGGACAAATCACAAAAGATACCTAAAGCATCTCGTGATTCCTCCCAGGCATCAAATATTTGTTTAATTAATTCGACACCAGCGTCAGATGTTGAGCGCCCCCAAGTAAAACCAAATTGCTTGTTATGCATTAAATTGTTTACGTTAAAGTGCTTAATTAATTGCGATAAAACAATTTTTTCAAAAATTTTGCTAAACGTTGGTAGCACAGATATAGGTCTAAAATTAGTGGGGTCTGAAGTGCTACCGGATTTGAATAAAGGAGTTACTTTACTATGTTTCATAAGATCAGGAAACTCACCACAATCAACACAATATATGTATATATAACATCGTATGTATGTATCCTATCTTAGTATGTCTTTTTATTAAGTTTGCAAGTTGCACCGCCTACATTCTTTTCTGTTTTGCCTTAAGGTTGACTGGTAGAGAATGCTCTGTGGCATTAAGTCCGCCTTTTGTACGATAAGATTTTCTTTTGTGCAATAAAGATTAAATAAATAAATAAATAAACACAATGATTAAATCGGTGCATGGCGTGAAGAACTTGATAACTCGAGATGAAAAGTAGAAGAAATTTGAACTTCTATCTGTCATAAATTAAATTTATTTTTCTTTACCAAAATATCTCGAGTTATCAAGTTCTTCACGCCATGCACCGAAATATTACTACCAATTCAGGTGCTACGATTTCAATAAGGGATTTGACGACATGAACAGAGACTCCCCAGAGGTCAGAAGTTTTCTTGACATTGATGGATTTAAATGCCTTTATTACATCTGAGATTTGAATATGTTCAAAATTAAAGTCGTTACTACACATAGGGACGTTATGTCTTAATAATATAGTGGCAGACGAAGGTGATGAATTTAAATTCTTAGTTATGGAGACTGGTATATCGGTGAAAAAGTGCTCAAATTCTGTTGCTACTTCTAAACTTGACTCTATAATTTTGCCATTAATTTTTTATTTAGGATCGTGGAATCTATGCTTTGATCGACCAGTCTCCGCATTAATCACTTTCCAGGTTGATTTAATGATGTCGGAACTATTTTTAATTTTTTGGGACAAATAATCGCGCTTAGCTTTATTACAATCAATCTTAAATTTCTTAGAATATTGTTTGACGTGTTCTTTAAATTCATCACTCGTATTAAACCGCCGTTCCTCATACAATGCATACAGTGCTCGTCTACGTTCATACAAGTCCGCAGTGGCCCACTCACTAAAAGCAGATGCACCACCAACCACAATCTTTTTGGAAGTGAATATTTTGTTGTAATGTTTCATAATAAAAGAATTAAAAAAAGTTTTCATTTAACCGGTTTTTATTGCACCAAAAACTAGAAAATAAAAATTAGTTGTAACTAACCGTAGATGCTACTTTCTGTAGATTATTCACGTGAAACTATTATCACTGTAGTCTTCCCAAGTTGGATGCTGAAAGCCACGTTTAGCCTCTATGTCAGTGGATTAAGCGTTAATCGGAAACTTTTACCAAACTGAAATAAAAACGTGGGGCGTACGCAATTGTGATTAAGTTACTATAGTTATTTAAGAACAAACATAGAAATCAAGACAGCAATAGTGTAATAAGTTTTGTTCTGGCTTTGATAAAAGCTATTTACCTCTGTAGAAGTGTTGGAACAGAAGGATGATTAATTGCAAAATTAAAGCTACAATTTCATATTTTGAACTTGTATAATTCTTTATAATAACGCCCCACGTTTTTATTTTAGTTTGGTAAAAGTTTCCGATTAAGGAACGCCTAATGGACGTGTTATTCATACAATACCTTAGATAACAGAGATCTGACAATAAGGAATATATCAATCAATTTGGTTTATTGAGAAAATCAAGGTTACATTTTTATATTGAACACATTATGCAAGTCGAATTTCGAGACTATAAAATATAAACTCATACTGTCAGTCGACCAACTGGAGGACCGCAGGTCTAACGGAAAGTCCGACGCGAACCGAGGGCCCCAAGGGTCAATCCATGCAGTCTATCAACCGGAGAGCCATAGGCTCAACGGCACTATGGCACGCACTACGTGAACCGGAGGGACTCTCTGTGTATCAACCGGACGGCCGCAAGCCCGACGGCACGCCCTACGCGACACCGAGGGATATACTCATACTCTCAGTCTTATCAACCTGACGACTGCAGGCCCGACGGCTCACCCTACGCGATCCACTCACGCTGTCACTATACCAGCTGGAGGGCCGCAGGCCCGACGGCTCGCCCTACGCGAACCACTCACGCTGTCACTCTATCAGCTGGAGGGCAGCAGGCCGCAGGCCCGACGGCTTGCCCTACGCGATCTACTGACTCTGTCACTCTATCAGCTGGAGGGCCGCAGGCCCAACGGCTCGCCCTACGCTACGCGATCCACTCAC
The DNA here is from genome assembly GCA_025490895.1 of Thaumatotibia leucotreta. Classification (NCBI taxonomy): domain Eukaryota; kingdom Metazoa; phylum Arthropoda; class Insecta; order Lepidoptera; family Tortricidae; genus Thaumatotibia; species Thaumatotibia leucotreta. The sequence goes on from JALPQI010005605.1 coordinate 60,709, forward strand.
GCTGTCACTATATCAGCTGGAGGGCCGCAGGCCCGACGGCTCGCTCTACGCGAACCATTCACGCGGTCACTCTATCAGCTGGAGGGCCGCAGGCCCGACGGCTCGCCTTACGCGAACCACTCACGCTGTCACTCTATCAGCTGGAGGGCCGCAGGCCCGACGGCTTGCCCTACGCGATCTACTGACTCCGTCACTCTATCAGCTGGCGGGCCGCAGGCCCGACGGCTCGCTCTACGCGAACCATTCACGCGGTCACTCTAACAGCTGGAGGGCCGCAGGCCCGACGGCTCGCTCTACGCGAACCATTCACGCGGTCACTCTATCAGCTGGAGGGCCGCAGGCCCGACGGCTTGCCCTACGTGATCCACTCACGCTGTCAGTCTAGCAGTCTAGCTCGCCCTGCGCGATCCACTCACGCTGTCACTATATCAGCTGGAGGGCCGCAGGCCCGACGGCTCTCCCTACGCGATCCACTCACGCTGTCACTCTATCAGCTGGAGGGCCGCAGGCCCGACGGCTCTCCCTACGCGATCCACTCACGCTGTCACTCTATCAGCTGGAGGGCCGCAGGCCCGACGGCGTGCCCTGCGCGATCTACTGACGCTGTCACTTTATCAGCTGGAGGGCCGCAGGCATGACGGCTCGCTCTACGCGAACCATTCACGCGGTCACTCTATCAGCTGGAGGGCCGCAGGCCCGACGGCTCGCCCTACGCAATCCACTCACGCTGTCAGTCTAGCAGTCTAGCTCACCCTACGCGATCCACTCACGCTGTCACTATATCAGCTGGAGGGCCGCAGGCCCGACGGCTCACCCTACGCGATCCACTCACGCTGTCACTATATCAGCTGGAGGGCCGCAGGCCCGACGGCTCACCCTACGCGATCTACTCACGCTGTCACTATATAAGCTGGAGGGCTGCAGGCCTCATAAGAAGGCTCAATGTCACCCAAAGGGCAATGGAGAGGGCTATGCTAGTTAGGAGTCTCTCTGCGATATCGGATTAGAAATGAGACCATCCGCAGCAGAATCAAAGTAACCGATATAGCTCTTCGAATCGTTAAACTGAAGTGGCGGTGGTCGGGCGGGGCTCGTTGCGCGTGGAACCGATGGCCGTTGGGGCGGTAAGGTTCTCGAGTGGCGGTCACGTACCGGAAGGCGCAGCGTGGGTAGGCCCCCCACAAGGTGGACTCATGACCTGGTGAAGGTCGCTGGATGCAGGTGGCGCAGGGCCGGCCCTTGTGGCAATCTTTGGGGGAGGCCTATATTCACCAGTGAACGTCTTTCGGCTGATATGATGATGATGATGATGATAATGAAATCCGTATGTTTCTACCAAATATCTAAAGTAGTACTTCAAAATCTGCATAACGCTAAACCTAGCGGTTGTGGCAGGCAGTAACACTAGAGTATCAGATTTGAAGAGTTGGACGTTAGTATTAAATTCGCATGTTTCTACTTAAGTAATATCTAAAGAACTTCTTCAAAATCAAGATATCGATAAAAGATAAACATTGCGGTTATTGTAGGCAGTACTGCAGCATCAGGAGTGAGGAGTTGGAAGTAAAGATCAGGCTGTTAGTATTTGATTATGCCAAACATGATATACATTCATTTTCACATGTCTAACACACTAGGTTAAGGCAAGCAGTACGTCTGCAGCATCAGGCTTTGAGGATACAAGGATACAAATATTATAATATTGCATTGTCATGGGAACCTTATAAGAGTTCCAAATTTCATTGCTTTTGGTGCAGTAAAAGTGGTCGAAAAATCGATCACAAGATTTGAAGCATCGACGACAGTTGATACGCGGTGAAGTTAATAAAAACCGTTTAAAAATGTGAAAGAATGAATTATACATGTCATTGGAGTTAATGTTGGAAGACAGAATAGGTAGCGTCTGCACTAAACTTTCTTTCATTCGTTCAACACGGCTTGTGGTTACTGGCACAAAAGTAATTTGTTTTCTAATGTTATTTTTCCTGATAGTCTCAAACGTTATTAATTGACCTAAATGATCTGACTCTAAATTACTGATTACTTTTTTGTTAACAGGAAAAATATCAGTGAAAATGTTATCGATACAAGTCGCACTAGTTGCACTGATACGAGTAGGCTCCATAAAAATGTGGTTGAGTTCAGAAGACTTAAATAGATTCAACAATCTTGTACTTGTTGTTGAATTTTCTAAAAGGTTTACATTAAAGTCGCCGCATATAAGTAACTTCTTACCGCAAACTGATATTTTATGACGCACAGATTCCATTACACTTTCAAATTGCTCAAAATTACTTAAAGGCGGCCTGTACACACACACAACAATAAATTTATCTAATTCAATAGCACTCAATTCTATAGTCCGTTCAACAGATAGAGAAACAATGTCCTTACGTTCCTTAAATTTTAATTGTTTATTTAAAATAATTAATGACCCACCATGTATGGAACTAAGTCTGTTAAACGAACTAGCCACCTGGTGATTATTAAACTGAGGCACCACTTCATTACTTTTTAACCAATGTTCAGTTATACATAGAATATCAATATTAAATTCATTTAAAAAAAGTTCAATCTGCAAATCTTTTGCTCTAATACACTGAATATTTTGATGAACCAGGTGGATGAGTTTTCTATTATTATTACAATTTTCAATAAACGGTAGTATTATTATTTTACTACAATTACAAAATTTTATTTAAAAAGTATAACTAAACTAAAACTACATAAAATCTAAAATTTTCAATTAATTTATTAGAAACTAATTTGCCAGAGATATGGCACTCTTTTGTCTTATCATTTAATTTAAATTATTGGTTAAGGGTCGGATTCCCGATTTTGTCGTTTTAGACCTATTTTCTAACAAAGAATTTGTTAAGTAAATATTACTCTACAAACATATTTCTTACATGAATTTATTCAGAAAGAACTCATGCAGAGGCTCCAATTGATATTATATTTTATGTTTACATGGATTTCCTAGAAATCGGCTCTAAATGTACCGAAAAATCAAAAAATTGCATATTTTTCGAACACGAAGCAATGCATATTTTTCTTTAACAGGCATAAAATTATCATGTTAATTTAAAAGCCAGATAACTGAATTAGTGCATCAGGGCATATTCATATTTTTCCTCATAAAGACAATGAAGAAATTTAATCCTTAATTTAAAATTGCGTATATTCTCCATACAAATGGCGACACGAGTCAAAATTCTCCTTTGACTCAGATGGCGCGAGCGCCTCCTCGAGGTCGGACGCACGCCAAATCGCTCCCGTTGACAGCTCTTTTTGACATTCAAAATGACATAAAATCATATACATATACGTCAAGGGATGCCAGTACTCAAAGTGTCTTCAAATAAGTAGGGAAAATCAATACGAAGAAATTCGTTCGAACTCCCTCATTTATTT